>VZRI01007023.1:38153-55930 GCA_013397515.1 Upupa epops | reverse complement strand
GCCGGGCCCCGGCTCATCCCGAGTCGCCGCTGCAGCCTCCCGGCCCACCAGAAGGTGAGAGGGGCCCGTCCCCATCCCTGGTGTCTGGGTGTCTTCCTGGGTGTTGGTGCCCACCCGGGTCTCGGGGCATGGACCTTCCCGCAGTCTCTCCGGGCCCTGCTGCTCCTCCTTACGCAGCTCGGTTTGGCAGGAGAACCGCAGCTCTCCCCGATTCCACGGTCTCCTGCAGCCGCACCCTTTCCCATGTGCCTGTACTGGCTCTCCCCTTCATCATGGGTACCTTTCCCTGTCCTCCTCTTGATCCTCCTTTCCCTGCCTTTATGCCCCTTACCTTGCCGTTCCCCCTCCAAATTGTTCCCCTTTCCCTGCCCTCTGCTTGGTCCCTGGGCATTGCTTCTCCTCTCCTTGGGCATCCCCATCACGGCACCCCTGGACTGGTTTGACCTGGAGTGTCACCAGCAGGCTGGGGACAGTCCTGACCTACTGTTGGGCCCTGTTCTGCACCCCCTGCCCCATCTGTGCACCCTAGTGAGTCCGGTCTCCCCGCCTGGGTTTTAATGCTGCCCCATTCCTCACAGGTGGCCTTGCCAGCCCTGTCCCCCACGATGCAGATGGGCACGATCGCACGCTGGGAAAAGAAGGAGGGCGATAAGATCGGCGAAGGGGAACTCATAGCGGAGGTATCCTGGGAGCACAGCCTGTGCTGCCTTTCTTATGAGCTGCATCCTGAGTTCTGCCCTGGGTTGCCCTTTCTTGCACACAGATCTCAGGTTTCAGATCAAAGAGCCCAAGAGATCTGTTGGGAGCAGCCTTTCAGAGCTGCTTTTCCTCTTTCTGAGCAGGAGCAGCGCTTTTTCTGTTGGAAGCACTGCTCTACAGCTGCTGCCACAGCCTGACTCTTCCAGGGCCCTGTGTCTTGACCCTGATAGTGTTATCAGACTGGAAGGCTCTGAGCAAGCTGGGCTGTTCTGCTGCCATAACAATATCCTGTTCTCTCTCAAAGGTGGAGACAGACAAAGCAACAGTCGGCTTTGAGAGCGTGGAGGAGTGTTACTTGGCCAAGATCCTGGTGCCAGAAGGAACGAGGGATGTTCCGATTGGGGCCATAATCTGTATCACAGTAGAAAAGTAGGTATTTTGCTAACCCACGGGTTGAGCCTTCTCTCTTGGGATGTCCTGGGTGTCTGGTGTGAAAGGCTCACAGACTGATGTATTTCCATCTAGGCCGGAATATGTTGATGCCTTTAAAAATTACACCCTGGATTCTGCAGCATCTGCCCCCCCTGCAGCCTCAGTGCCTCCCCCTCAAGCTGCAGCCCCCTCGTCACCACCTCAGCCTTCCCCTCAGGCCCCTGGCAGCTCTTACCCTCCCCATATGCAGGTAAGAGAGCGTTGCTGATGTCTTAAGGCTGGTTGCACTCTGTTTCTGTCGCTGACAGTGCCAGCAGCAGGGCATTTTGCCATAAATCCTCTCTCGAGTGGGATGCTTCGTTAGGTTGGCATCGTTTACTCAGGAGTCACAGCTGTGTCCCTGTTATGATCAGAGTCTGATTCTCTTGTGTTCTCTGGCTTCACAGGTCACACTCCCTGCGCTGTCACCTACCATGACCATGGGCACAGTGCAGAGGTGGGAGAAGAAGGTCGGGGAGAAGCTGAGTGAGGGAGATTTACTGGCAGAAATTGAGACAGATAAAGCCACAATAGGTGAGTAACCTTCAAAGTCAAGAATGGGTGAGGTGCCCTTAGGAGGGGAGGATCCAGAGCCAGCGGTCCTCCTCACTGCTCAGGATGTGAAGTTGTGGGCCAACTAAAACAAGTTTGTTCTCATTCCATCAGGGAGCTAGACACTGGAGTTCCTAAAGACACTGTGATTTCTTCATCAGCCCTTCTTGGGAAGGTACAGGGCATCGATTGTTTCCCTGCTGGTTGTACTGAAATGGATTCTCTTGCCTAGGAAATACAGGACAGGGCTTGAGCTACCAGAGTGTTTAGAAGCAGCCTGTAGAGGAACCCTTCAGCTGCCGCCAAAGCAGTTCTATTTCTTTCCCTTTCAGGTTTTGAAGTGCAGGAAGAAGGCTACTTGGCAAAAATCTTGGTGCCTGAAGGAACAAGAGATGTGCCACTAGGAACAGCGCTCTGCATTATTGTGGAGAAAGAGTCAGATATCCCAGCCTTTGCTGATTACCAGGCTGCTGCGGTGACCGACATCAAGGCACAGCCTCCACCACTGCCACCTCCTCCTCCTCCACCTGTAAGGACTGTTCTTAGCATGTGACACATGTGCTGGGGACCACTGAGAGGTCTGGTCTGAAGTCTTGTGCTGTTTTGACAGTGTAAAGCCCTGGCTCCAGCATCAGTGGGTATGAGTCTGTGACCGCAGGCAGTCATTCACAGTACCACAGAATGACTGAGGCTGGAAAAGCCCTCTGACCTGGTCTAGCCCAGCCCAGGATTTAACATCACTCCCTCAGCCACATCAGGGCATTAAGGGCCACAGCCAGGCTGTCCTTCAACACCTCCACACACGAGGACTCCCCCACTGCCCTGGGCAGTGCAGTCCAGGCTCTGAGCACCCTTTCCCTGAGGAAGGGCTTCCTGACAGCCAACCTAACCCTCCCCTGGCAGCTTCAGGCCCTACCCTCTTCTCCTGGTGCTTTTGCTGACTGATCCTAATGCTAACTGTTTGATTCTTCCATTCAGGTGGTGGCAACACCTCCCACTGCTCCTCCTCCCCAGCCTGCTGTTGCTCCCACTCCAGCGGCCCCTGCAGCTGGGCTACCTCCCCGGAAAGGAAGGGTTGTGGTTAGTCCCCTGGCAAAGAAAATCGCAGCGGAAAAAGGAATCGACCTTGCCCAAGTGAAAGGTACCTCAGCCTTCCACTTCCTTCTCTTGTTCATAGAGTCATGGAATGGTTCAGGTTGGAAGGGACCTTAAAGGTTGGAGTTGAACTGTTGACCACAACTCTGGGCGCAGCCACCCAGCCAGTTCATTACCCAGTGTCTGATGCGTTCATCCAGTCCATGATTTCCAGCTCACAGAGCAGGGTGTCGTGTGGGACAGCATCAAACGCTTTACACCAGTTCAGGGAGATGATGCTGGTTGCTTTTCCCTTGCCCTCCAAAGGAACACTGCATCAGTGAAGCAGAGTCTGTTGCTGTTCTTTCCTCCCTGTCAGGAACACCCTGACCAAGCAGCTTTCCCTCACCAGAGGTTGGGTTAAAGAGACTTCTCTGTGCTGAGCAAAACTGGTGCCTGCTGTGAGTAACTGAAACCTCTCTCTGACCCTTTCAGGTACTGGACCAGATGGCAGAATCACAAAGAAAGATGTGGAGTCATTTGTGCCACCGAAGGCTGCTCCTGTGAGTAGACCTGGAGTCTGTGAGAAGGAATCGTTTCCTGTGGTGCTGGAAATGGGCAGTAGAAAAGCAGTTACTGCGTAGGACTGTTACCACTGGATGGGTTGGTCGGGTTGTGACCCCGAGCAGGCTGTGGGGACGGATGGGTTTTAAAGCCTCACCTGTCAGCAGCACAGAGTTCTCTTCCTTTCTTTGTCCCTTGGGTGTTTTACTGAGGGGGAAAAAGAATGAGCGCCTTCCCAACCCTTTGTTTGGTTGCTGAATGTTATGAGTTAGACTGCTGTAGCTGCTGGAAGGAGTTGGTTAGAGTGAAATTATGGGATGTGTTGGGCTGGAAGGGACCTCCACGGGGCATCCAGTCCAAACCCCCTACAACTAGCGGGACCATCACTCACCCAGTCTGCCTATCCAGCCTGACCTTGACTGGCTCCAGGGATGGGGCCTCCACCCCCTTTCTGGGCAGCCTGGTCCAGCTGTAAATCTGTTCTTACACCATTGCTTGCCTTTCCTGTGAGGTGAGGAGTGTTTGTGTTGCTGGAAGGGATGTGGCTGAGTGCAGTCAGAGCGCTCCAGCACACTGCTGTGCTTGACATTAAAGAGCCATCCAGCAGCACTGAATGTTCTGGGAGCTCTGTAGCAGTGGGTAAGCTGTTTCTGATTCACTCAAGTACTACAGTTAGTAATTGAATGTAGGATTCATAAAGAACCTAGTGGATACTGGAGAGGTGAGGCTAGAAAGAATCACAGAATGACTGAGGCTGGCAAAGTCCTCTGAGCTCCTCCAGCCCAGCCCAGCACCTGACATCACTCCAGCAGCCACACCAGGGCACTGAGGGCCACAGCCAGGCTGTCTGTCGCCACCTCCAAACACAGGGGCTCCCCCACTGCCCTGGGCAGTCCAGTCCAGGCTCTGAGCACCCTTTCCCTGAGGAAGGGCTTCCTAACAACCAACCTAACCCTCCCCTGGCAGCTTCAGGCCCTGCCCTCTCATCCTGGCACTGGGTACTTGGGTGAAGAGCTGACCTCCACCTGACTGCACCCTCCTTTCAGGGAGTTGGAGAGAGGGAGAAGGTCCCCCCAGAGTCTCCTCCAGGCTGAGCCTCCCCAGCTCCCTCAGCCTCTCCTCATCAGCCTTTCTCTCAAGACTAAACATCTGTCCCTCTTCAGCAAGGAGCAGCTGAGCTCAGCCCTTGTCTCACACTCTGAGTTACTCTGCACAGCTGGTGTTGGGAAGCACTGCATCTCACTGTCTGTCTCTGCAGGCTCCAGCACTAGAGGCAGTTCCTGCAGCAGCTGCCGTTGCAGCAGCACCAGCCGGGACCTTCACGGACATCCCTATCAGCAACATTCGGAGGGTAAGGAGGGTTTTCTTCCTTTCCAAGCTGGTTGTTCGCAGTCATGAATTCTCCAGCTGGATTTCTCTTCGTGTCCCCGCAGGTCATCGCTCAGCGGCTGATGCAGTCGAAACAAACGATACCTCACTACTACCTTTCTGTTGATGTGAACATGGGGGAGGTCCTGGTGCTAAGGAAAGAACTCAATCAGGTAAAGGAAGGGACTCAATCAGGCTGTGGTGAGAGGGTCAGTGAGTGTAGGAAGTCGAACTCTTCGAATTCAAAGCCAGGTGTGGGGAGAACCAGGCTCTGCCAAAGACTCTGCTGCAGTCAGGGAGATGGAGTCACCTCCCAAGCGCTCCTGGCGTTTCAAATACCAATGCTTCTGAGTAGGGTGGTGGTTGTCTAACAGCTGCTTTGGCCAAGGCTATGTGGCTGTGACTCCATGAGGTAACTGAAGGGATTTAAGAGACACACTGACCCTTCCAATCTCTCTCTTTCCAGGAGGTCTCGGATAACGTTAAGCTTTCTGTCAATGACTTCATAATTAAAGCTTCTGCTTTGGCTTGCTTGAAGGTGCCTGAGGCCAATTCCTCGTGGATGGACACAGTTATTAGGCAGTAAGTTCATGGTACGGTCGAAGCGGGAAGCCTTCTTTATTCAGTAGAGTTCTTGGCAAAATAACAGTCCTTCTGCGGGGATTTTGAGGGGGGGGAGCAGGTACTGTGCAGATGGAGGGGCTTCTGTTACAGTGCTGAGAGCCTCGCTAAGGCTGGTGAGCAGGATGAGATGATTGCTCCAAAATTAAGGCTGATGTAGTGTTATATGAGCAGTTCTGGTCCTTCTTTTCTTGTTGTCTTGCTCGAGTGACTGGCATCCCCTTGTGTCTTGCAGAAACCACGTGGTAGATGTTAGCGTGGCAGTCAGCACTCCTGCGGGGCTCATAACCCCCATTGTGTTCAATGCCCACATCAAGGGCCTGGCCTCCATCAGTAAGGATGTGGTTTCCTTGGCAGCTAAAGCCCGAGAAGGTAAACTTCAGCCTCATGAATTCCAGGTGAGAAACAGTGCCCCTCGAGTGCTGCTCAGAGCAAGTAGTTCTTGCCTTCGTGGTGGTTCAGCCACACTGATGGGTATTCCCTTTGAAACAGCTGCCTGTGGTTGTTGTTCTCTCGTAGGGTGGTACCTTCACCATTTCCAATCTGGGAATGTACGGGATTAAGAACTTCTCTGCCATAATCAATCCACCTCAAGCCTGTATCCTTGCAGTGGGTTCCTCAGAGAAAAGGCTTGTGCCAGCTGATAATGAGAAAGGGTGAGTGTTGCTCTGGTTCCGCGGGTCCTGAGCTCCTGAACCCACGGTTTTTTACAATAGTTTGTTATTTTTTTTAATTAATTAATTGGGGGAGATCCTGCTGGCAGTGGCTTCTGGAGGAGTGCAGTGAGTTCTTGCATGAAAGGCTGACACGGGCGTTAGGGAAGTGCAGTGATTGATGAATGATCAGCCATACGCTTGTTCCTGCAACTTAAGGAAAGGCTGTTTCTGTCTTTGAAGGGTGGGGTTGAGCTGTGGAAAAGAGCCTGGGATCCAAACTGTTCAGGCATCGCTGCTTCTAAATAGCTTACAAATCACAGAATGGCTGAAGCTGGCAGAGCCCTCTGAGCTCAGCCAGCCCAGCGCCTAACAGCACCCCAGCAGCCACCCCAGGGCACCCGGGGCCACAGCCAGGCTGTCCTTCAACACCTCCAGACAGGGGGACTCCCCCACTGCCCTGGGCAGTCCAGTCCAGGCTCTGAGCACCCTTTCCCTGAGGAAGGGCTTCCTGACAGCCAACCTAACCCTCCCTGGCAGCTTCAGGCCCTGCCCTCTCATCCAGGCTCTGGGTGCCTGGGAGAAGAGCCCAACCTCCAGCTCATTGCAGCCTCCCTTCAGGGAGCTGGAGAGAGGGAGAAGGTCCCCCCTGAGTCTCCTCTGCTCCAGAGGATCATCTTCCTGTCCTAAAGGGAGCAAACAAATGTGTTTGTTTATGGTAGAACAGGAATTAAATGATCAGCTCTTCCCTGGAAGCCCTTAGGGAGGATCATCTGTTACCAAGCACCAGCTGCTGGTTCTGTGATAGAAGCTGGCACGGATTTGGCCCTGACCTGCAGGCGATCCGTTAACATCTGGGGTTCTTTGCAGATTCGACGTGGCCAGCGTGATGTCTGTAACACTGAGCTGTGACCATCGTGTGGTGGACGGAGCAGTTGGAGCGCAGTGGCTTGCTGAATTCAAGAACTTCCTTGAAAAGCCAGTAACCATGCTGCTATAATCGAGCCGTGTGAGCAAACCCTTTTCCTGGGTCACACTGTTTTGTTTCAAACAAGCTATTTAGCCCTTTAGCGTTCAGATTTATTCAAAAGAGTTCCTTTAGTTGTTTCTTTTGTTTTTTAAATTTTAAATATGTATTATATTCTCTTCTCTGGTAATGGAATTACCAGTCTGTACAGAAACAACAGGTTTGCAGAAGTGCTTTTCAGAGCAGTCGTACAGCCACACTGTATTTTTATACAGTTAGTTAACCTTGCAAACTCTTCCCAAACAAGAGTTCCACATCCCAGATTTCCATCCTGATCCGGGCAGTGCCTGTAGTGCTGCCTGCTCCCACCCTGGGGTGACCAGGGGGTGCTCTCCGAGCAGTTTCACGACCTCAGTGTTGTCAGAAATCAGGAGTTATGACAGCTCTTCACAGGAGTTCAGATGGGGTGGTAGCTGATTCGTACGAGTGAGTACGAGGTGAATTCCCTTCTTAACCCCTTCTCGTGCTGTCATGCAGATGCACTAAGGGTCTGAAGCACCTGGGAATACTTTCTCAAAGGCCGTGAGCTAGAATTCCATGTCTCCCGGTCTGTGTTTTCCCAGCTGTGTGATCCCTCCTGAGCACTTTACAGTAAGGTGAAAGCACTGACAGCTGAGGGGTCACCGCTCTCAGATAGTGCAGGGAAGGTGCTGTCTTCTCGTGGACCCCAGTTACGTGTGCGTGTGTGTGACAACCCTCTGCCTGCTGTTCCTCTCCCCGAGTTAACTCCACACTACGATGCCATGGAAGTAGCTGTTGTGCAGAACGTTCAAGAGACTCTGTGTGTTGGAGTCCGGTGTAGGCACATCTCACACACACAGTCCCAGCAGGGGACGTTCATCCATCCACCTGAATGTCTGAAGATGCTGTTTCTCAGACATTCTGCCATAGGAAGCTCTGAGTTAGTCACTGGTACCGTGGTTCTTCCTTGAGTTGTCTCTGTTGTGCCAGCCTCAGCGAGCTGCGGAACGTGCTGTCCGTGTATATATTGTATGTAAAACGCTTCCAGAGTCCGTTGGGACTCGTGTCCTGTTCTCCCAGTCGTTGCATCCTGGCAGGGGTGCAGTGCTGACCAGTGATTTCCACTTTCCACGTGGAAGTGGTGATGTAAAAAAGCACGACTGTGTAGCAACTACGGAGTGACCAGGAGAATCAAGTAGAATTGGGGGTGGGGAGGGGAGGGTGAGGTTAGGAAGGCAGTCAGAGAGAGAGCAGAGCTGTTACTGTGTACATTGCTTTACGCGCTGTCTCCTGTAAAGTTCTACTCGATTCACTCAAGATACTGAAAGAAAATACTGTGGAGATTAAATATTTTTGTGGGAACTATTTAATGTCTGGTTGCTGTGATACCTGGGTGTCCTGCCTGGCTTAAGCAAAAGGAAACCAAACAGTGCATTAAGGTTTTGGGGGGGGGTTCATTTCATGATCTAAAAGTATTTCTGGTTCCAGAGTCGCTCGAGTGAACCTGCCTTCTATTAAATGTTTGGAATTGACAACTACTAACCCCTGTTGCAGTGCTTTTCTGTTCAGTGCAGTTGTGCGTGAGGCTGTGAGCGCGGTCAGAGCTGTCCAGCCTTCCAGGCTCACTGGTGGAACTCACCCCGTTAACCTGTGTCACTGTGAATGTTGTGACTAACGCAGCCTGTGTTGCTGTCAGGCAGCAGTGAACTGGGATCTTCCTGGCTTCTCCACTGCAGAACCCAAAACTCTGGCTACAGGAACCTGTCACTCTTTTCCTGCAGTAAGAACAGTCAGGGTGTCCTATGGGAATTCTCTCTGAGTGACTGTCTGTCTTCCTGCAGTAAGAACAGTCAGGGTATCCTATGGGAATGCTGAGTGACTGCCTTCCTGCAGAAAGAACAGTCAGGTTATCCTATGGGAATGCTCTCTGAGTGACTGTCTGTCTTCCTGCAGTAAGAACAGTCAGGGTATCCTGTGGGAATGCTCTCTGAGTGACTCTTCTTGCAGAAAGAACAGTCGGGTTATCCTATGGGAATGCTGAGTGACTGTCTGTCTTCCTGCAGTGACAACAGTCAGGTTATCCCATGGAATCACTCTCTGAGTGACTGAGGAAGACCAGGAATTCCTGTTCTTGCCCAGGGCTGTACCTCAGAGTTGTAGCTCGAAACCAGTGTGTTTCCACTTGTGATCGATGACCTTCGGCACAGCCCCGCGCGAGCTGTACGGAGCACGTGCTGACAACCCCGTCCCAGCACTAGGATAACATCAGCCTCTTTCCCAATTAACAACCCGTGGCCCTGGGAGCTGTTTTGTGTCGCTTTGTTCTTTGTATTCGTGTCTGAGTGTAACCTAACGCAGAGCTTTCCTAGCAGAGCCCCTCCAGGTTAGTCTTGGGCGCTGTCTTCACACAAAGCGCTGCTGAGCTCTGGATCTCTGCTGGCTGGAATTGAACAGAACAGGTCTGCTGTCCCGTGGCCTCACTCAGAGCAGCAGGAAGGGAGGCCGAGTGTATTTATTCAGTGGCCTATTCCAGTTCAGATCAGCAGGGATTGTCCTGAAGAGAACAGCACCAGCCACGCAGGGCAACCTGTGCAGCTGGGTTTGAGCACCTCAGCTGGTTGCTCCAGCAGTAAATACGAGAGAGAGCTGCTCAAACCTTGTGAATCCAGTAGTTATTTATTTAACAAAATGACTCCACAGCTGCTACTGCTGGTACCAGGAGGCAAAACAGATGATCTGGGACAGAACACAACCTAAGGACCTGGCCTGGCCACCGGTGCTGTGACACACAGCAGCCGTTTTCCTTTGTTAAAGGCTGCTGTGGTTGTATCCTCATCTACCAGCTCGGGCAGATCGAGCTGTAGTTTGTACTTGGCGGGGACTTCAATGACCAGGTCATCCTGAATCAAAGAAGGGTGAAACACTGGGTTAACTGACAGTGAAAGAGCAGGCAGCATTTCTAGGAGCTGCATACAGGACACACAGGGCTGTTCTTTCTGCTCCCTGCCCTACCTTTGAAATCCTCAGGTCACACTCAGAAACAGAGCTGACCTCAGGCAGTTCAATTCTCAGTTCAAGCTGGAGTGGTCTCTCGTTTGCATCCTTCACAACTCTCATTTCATAGACAGGGGTACTGGGCTCCGCGGGTGCTTCAGTGCTGGTGATTTCCTCTATCAGAGGCACTTTAGACTCAGTCACACTCTCTCCCTTCAGCAGCACTGGAGAGTTGGTGCAGTTCTCAGCGTCTGCTGCCTGTAGCAGCTGATCAAGGCTCAGTTCTATCGAGAACAGACAGAAGTTTAGAGCAAAACAAACTCAGCACCTCCCAGGATCAAGCCCCAGCAGAGTTCCCAGTCTGGTGGACACAGGGAAAAGGGGAATTTGCTGTTCCAGTGTCACTAGGAAACACCAGAAGGGAACGCAGAGGCCAGCGGGGTTAAAGTGATGTCTGGATGCTGCTGCCCCATTATGATTTCTTAGAACCACTTGGTTTATGGTTGTGTGAGGAATTGGGGTGAGACCTCAGAATCCCAGAATGATTGAAGCTGGCAAAGCCCTCTGAGCTCATCCAGCCCAGCCCAGGTCCTCACATCACACCAGTACCACCCCCAGTGCTTTAGGAGAAGCCCTGAGTTGGAAAATCTGCTAGACCCTCAAAGAAACTTGACGGTGTCTCCGTACCCTTTGTGTTCTGACTGAGGTGTGGAGGTAGCGCCTCCCTTCCTTTCAGACGCCGCTGCATCATTTCCAGGCTCCCCTTCAGTTTGAAAGGCTCGAGGGTGTACGAACGAGAAAGGCTAAGGCTGCATCGTTCCTCCACGAATTTAAGTGTCAAATGGATTAAGTGCTCCATGTTTTCTGGGTTTTCTTCTGCCCTCTGAAGAACAGCTGGGTTAAAGGCAACATCTATGACGCTGTAAGGGTCTGTGAACAGAAGTTATCTGTCAAGGCTGGTGTTTAACTTGGAGCACTTGATCTATGAGCAAATGAATTTAATTAGTGGCTTCTAGGCAGAATGGATCAGCCTTGGCTCTCCAAGTGCTGATCTCACCGTGTTCAAGGTGAACAGCAAAATGACCCTAGTCTGTAAGATAGAATCATGGACTGGGTTGGGAGGGAGCGCAGGGCTTGCCCAGTGCCAACCTAACCCCTGCCATGGGCAGCAGCACCTCTCACCAGAGCAGGGTGCCCAGAGCCCCATCCACCCTGCCCTTGGATCCTGCTGGGGATGGAGCAGCCACAACCTCCCTGGGCATCCTGTGCCAGGGCCTCAGCCCCCTGCCAGGGAGGGGTTTCTGCCTACAACTCCGAGTACAGCGGGAGGGTTTAGGATTTAGAGAAGGCAACTGTTGTCGTTTTGAGGACTTTTTTGTAGAAATTACGTGCTCAGGTTGGCCCCTGCCGAGCCAGGCCTGGCTCCTGGCCCTGCCTGCCCCGCTGCGGGACCAAACGCACCTGGTTCCCCGCGCACTTCCTCCAGCGGCCCCGCAAGGACCGGCGTGGGACCCGCGGGGCTCTGCGGCGCCGGGACCCTCCTCCAGCCGCACACGTTGATGAAGATGGGAGCCCCGGCAGCGCCCTGCGAGAGACCAAACCGAGCCTGAACTTTCCCCTCCAGGCCTCACCGACCCTTCCCCAGCCCCGCAGCCCCCCGCAGAGCTCCGCACACCCCCGCAAGCCGGGCCCGCAGGACCAGGCGAGGCTCCGGCGGAGCTCGGAAGCGTTCGGCCTGTTCGCGCTGCTGCTGCAGGAGCCGGCGGTAACCGCTGGGGTCGTTGTCCGCCATCTCGTCCAGCATCGCCCACAGCCCCTGCACCAGCGCCGCCATCGCCGGAGCTACCGGCGTTGCTTAGCGACGGCAGCGGAAGGGCCGCGGCCCCGGTTCCGCCGCCGTCTCCGTCCCCCCCTCCTCCTCTTCCCTCTTCCGCGCGTTCCGTCTCGCATTTCCCCCCGCCCAGGCTCTTCCGCCGGGGCCCGCGGCAGCCTGGGGAGCCTCGACCGGCCTTTGGGGCCCGGGGGTGGCGGCGGCGGCGGCGGGAGGAAGAGGAGGAGGAGGAGGATGTCCCGGGTGCCGGTGGGGAAGGTGCTGCTGCGGAACGTTATCCTGCACACGGGAGCGCACAACAAGGTGCGGGGCTGGGGCTGGGGTCGGCAGCCGGGGGATCCCTCGTTCTCCCCTTCGGGGGTTCCCAGCCGCGGCCTCGCTGGGTCCAACACGAGGATCCCCCGCTCCCGGGAGGAGGTCGGTGCCGGTAGCAGCCGGGGGAGTGGGAGGGTTGGTTGGAGGGGGAAGAGGAGCCGGGGAACGCGTTAAAAATCGGTAGTGGCCGTTGGGTTTCACCCGTGTGGCCTAGAGGTCCCTCCCCGTCGAGGCTGCTGCCCTATGAATCTGCTCTGTGCAGACACTCGCCCAGGGCTTCCCTGGAGATTCCTCTTTCCTCTATCAAATGCCAGACCTTTAGTTGGGGTTTAATTGCAGCCAAGAGTTTGTTCTCGGAGTTTCAGGCCCTACTGCAGCGCTGGAGGAAGGGGCTGTTAACTTCAGCTAACGAGTTCATTAATTCCTGCTGTAATTCAGCAGGTCCAACGAATTCCTTAATTCCAGCTGATAAGGTTGTTCAGTTACAATCGCAGTCCATAAACCTACACCTGTGTCAGACAGATCGGTGTTGATGTGATGTGGGGTTTCTTCAGCTTGTAGTGTTGCTCCTTGTGGTGGCATGGTCCTTCCAGCTGACTTTTGCGTCCTGAATTCTCCATCAGTTGTTATCCTTGAAGAATCACCGACTGGGATGGGTTGGAAGGGAGCTCAGAGCTCCCCCAGTGCCAACCTAACCCCTGCCATGGGCAGCAACACCTCTCACCAGAGCAGGGTGCCCAGAGCCCCATCCACCCTGCTCTTGGACACTGCTAGGGATGGAGCAGCCACAGCTCCCCTGGGCAACCTGGACTTCTTTCCCTTCTGTGACTTTCAGATTCAGGAAGAGTCAGAAATGTGGAAAATCCGGGAGTGGGAGAAGCAGACGGAAGAGACTTACTGGAAGAGGCAGAGCAGGATGCTCTCGGACACTTCCAGGTGGGTTTCAGCTCTGTGCGGGTGGTAACTGCCAAGTTTGAGTCGCTGAACCCTTTTGTGTTCTAGCACTGAAGACCGATCTGCAGTGACTGGGGAGTCTTAAGGGATGTGAAGGGATGGCTGCTGAAGCACCTTGGTGCGAAGGGAGCCTTAAGTTGTTTGCATTTAGATTTGCAGTCAGCAGGACTGTTAGGGTGTGGGGTCCTGCACACACACCAGTACGGACTGCGGGATCTGTTCAATCCTTCTGACAGGCCTGAGCATCTCACAAACTACGTGAAAATCAGCTGAGAGCTTAATGCCTGGAAGACTTCTGAGAAGTGAGAAGGAAGGGGGGTTCAGGTATCTGGGGAAATCAACTTACAAACTTGGGCTGAGCCCCTGGCATTTTAAGGGAGGAGGAAAACTAGAGCACCCAGGCATGCGAGATCACTCCAGCCTTGTGGGGAAAGCTGGAGAAGATCAAATGTCTGATCAGTGAGCAGTACTTGCTAAACCCTGGGAGAAGTCCCAGGCCAGCTCCTGCTTGGAGATGCAGTAAGAGTAAGTTAAACAGGAGATGAGGAAGCTGAAGCAACTAAGATAATTGGGCTGGTTTGCAGTGAACTCTGGAAAACAGACTAACCGTGATGATGCCATGGAAACGGCCAGCAGTGTGGGGTTGTAACCCAAGGGAGGCTTTGCACGCAATCAGTTGTCTGCAGATGCATCTCTGGAGTCCGTGCCTTCAGTCGCCACACAGCCTGTCAGTGCTTTCTGTGGCTTTGGGGTCTTCGTGCTGGTACCTGATCTGATCTCAGTTGATTCTACTTCAGCATCCCCTTTGCTCCTGTCACTTGCCTGCATCTCAGAGTCTCGT
The DNA here is from genome assembly GCA_013397515.1 of Upupa epops. Lineage (NCBI taxonomy): Eukaryota > Metazoa > Chordata > Aves > Bucerotiformes > Upupidae > Upupa > Upupa epops. The sequence continues at coordinate 42,005 of VZRI01007023.1, read as the reverse complement.
GGAGGGGGGATACTGCTGCCTTTGTTACAGGCAACAGAACTCCTTCCTCTGATTCTGCCTAGCAAGCACCTCCGTGAAGGATTTTGCTGTGCTCAGAGGGCTGCAGTGAGTTGTGAAAACCAGTGTTAGCCGCCCAACTGGTTTTGTGAGAGCTCTTAATGGTGACTGACTGTTCACATGACAGTTGCTCTTCCTGCAGAGAGGACATCCAACACTTGCTGCTGGATTCCTGCCTCTCTCCCTGCCCTAACCCCCTGCTCAGAATGTTTCCCCATCTGAGCTGGCAGCTGAAGGACAGCTGTTCTCTTTCTGCAGCAGTCGGATGCGTAGCGATGGCTTCGATGAGGAGGGCCACAGAGCTGACTGGAAGACAAAGAACTCACAGTTCCTTGAGCTGGTTGAAGATGATCTCCTTAGGGCCCGCTCCTGGAATAAAAAGCTGTATGAGTGTGAAGCCAACATGCCAGACAGGTCTGTGGAGGGACAAATGTTCTGTCACTAGAACTGTGTGGGAGTGCTGATGTGCTCGAGGGCCCGAAGGCTCTCCAGAGGGACTGGGATGGGTTGGATCGAGGGACTGAGGCCTGTTGTCTGAGGGACAAGAAGGCCAAGTGCTGGGTCCTGCATTTCAGTCACAACCACCCCAGGCACTGCTACAGGCTGCGGGATGAGGGGCTTGAAAGCTGCCCAGCAGAACAGGACCTGAGGTGCTGGGAGACAGCCGGCTTCATAGGAGCTAGTGGGGTGCCCAGGTGGCCAAGAAGGCCAACAGGATCCTGGATCAGGAGCACTGTGGGCAGAAGGAGAAGGAGAGTTCTTGTGGCCCTGTACTTGGCCCTTGTGAGGCCTCATTTCAAGTCCTGGGGTCAGTTCTGGGCCTCTCATGATAAGAAAGACGTGGAGAATGGGTCCAGAGCAGAGCTACCCAGCTCGGGAGGAGTTGAGAGAACCAGTGGTGTGAGGAGAGGCTGAGGGAGCTGGGCAGGGTGAGTTTGGAGAAGAGGAGGCTGAAGGGGGGACCTCACTGCCCTCTCGAGCTCCCTGCAGGGAGGCTGTGGAGGGGTGGCTGTTGGCCTCTGCTCCTTGGTGCCTGCTGACAGCAGCAGGGGCACTGCTCTGCAGCTGAGGCAGGGGAGGGTCAGACTGGCTCTGAGGCAGAGATTCTCTGCAGCCAGAGTGGTTGGGCACTGGCAGGGCCTTCCCAGGGAGGGGGTGGAGTCCCCGTCTGTTTCTAACAGCTGGTTCTGCTTTCTTACAGGTGGGGTCACAGTGGCTATAAGGAGCTGTACCCAGAGGAATTCGATACGGATAGGTAAGGCGAGCAGGTTCCTGCTGCATCCCGAATGCTACGGGGGGCAGCATCACTGACAGTCACCCCCAGACTGGATTGAGTGCAGTGCCATGAATCTGGAAGGTCTGACTGGCCTTTCTTGCAGTGAGGGGCCCAGGACTGGAGGGGAGACCTCCCCAGTGCCCTGGACAGGGCGGGGAAATGACTACTCCTGGTTTCTTTGTGTCATCCCTGCTTCTTTTCGCAGTGACTCCAAAGAAGGAGATGACCAGAAAGTCATCAACGGCAAGAAGAAATCTCACCTGGGAAAGCAGAGCGCCCGCGAGTCACACAAACGGAGAAAGACAAAGAGATCCCACAAGAAGAAGCAAAAAAAGCGATCGCACAAAAAGCGAAAGAAAAAGAAAAAGGAGCAGGGAAAATCCTCGTCAGATTCCTCTCGGGAGAGCGAGTGCTCTGAGGAGGAGACTTCAACCGCCCGGAAAGGGAAACACAAGCGTAAGAAAAAGACCAGGAAAGTGCCTGCCAAGGAACCTCCCTCCTCTTCTGGGCAGGAAAGTGACTTTTCTCATGCAAGCAGCTCAACCACCAGCAGCTCTGAGGACAGTGATTCCGAGGAGAAAAAGGAGAAACGGCCCCCCAGAAAGAGAAAGAAAGGTGCGGCCGCCGCCTCGGAGGGACACAGCGAGGTGCCGGCCAAGAAGAACAAGAGGAAGAACTGGAAAGTGGCTGCTGATGAGAAATCAGAGGACAGCTCGGATGACGACTGATGAGGACAGAGGCAGGTGTTTGAGCACCGCTCCCTGCTACCACTTCTTTCAGCACTGTGGTTTCCGTACATCCTGTCAGCCCACGGGGGACAGGCTGAGCCGCGGCAGCCAACAGGAACTGCCCCTGAGCTGACGTTGAGTGAAGCAGTTCTTTGGTGGTTTGGTTGGCCCTGCCGACTTCAGCTGCTTTTTTTCCTGTGACCAGGTTGGCCTCTGATGCACAAAAACGTTACGGGCTCTCTGCAGGGGGAAGGCCGGTACCTCTGCACCTCTGATTTGATTTGATTTCCTTTAAATTAGGCTTTTTGAGGGTTCCTGAATCAATGCCCAACCCTTGCAAGAGGAGAGGGCAGAGAGAAAAAGTCCAGGAGCAGAAGAAATGGCAGTGGATGAACTCCTGCAGCAGCTTTGTCTTCCTGTCCTCCGGCAAAAGCAGAGCTGTGCAGCAGCATCACCTGGACACAGAAGGGAGTGTGAGAGAAGGTGCTTGTTGTAGCTGAGGGTGCAGTGACTGTGGGGATAAAGGCACTGCTGGGTTTGCTTGGTTTCAGCCTTCTCTCCCAGCCCTGTCACGTGCTGGCTGTTGTGTCTGCCTGTCCTTTGTGCTGTCTGAGGGAGATGCTGACGCTCTGTGCTGACAGAGGAGCCGTGGTGGGTGGTGTTTTGTCTCTGGTCTGCCCAAAGTGTTCCTAGAGAAACTGGTACTGGGCTGTTTGCCCTGTGGTTGGACAGCCAAGCCTTTTGCAGAATAAAGAAATCCAGATGTGTTTGATGCTTTTGTTGTTGTTGTAGAGTAAAATCTGAGGAGTCCATGTGGTTCTTGTGTTTCCCCCTGTGCTTGTTGAGCAGGTGAAGAAGGGGAGGCTTGGAGTGCGAAGCAGCCATAGGGGAAACAATGACTGAGTGGAGCTCCAGCTTTACTCTACACCTGAGCCAGTATCACAGGCTGGTTTGGACTGGAAAGGAGTTCAGAGATCACCCAGTGCCAACCCCCAGCCATAGGCACCAACACCTCTCACCAGAGCAGGGTGCCCACAGCCCCATCTGACCTGCCAGGGATGGAGCAGCCACAGCCTCCCTGGGCAACCTGTTCCAGGGCCTCAGCATCCTCCCAGGGGGGGATTTCTGCCTCAGCCCTCAGCTCAATCTCCCCTCCTTTAGCCTGAACCAGAGTCCCTCATTACAAGCCCCGCTCCAGCTTTCCTGTCCCCCTTTCGGCTACTGGAAGCTGCTCCAAGTTCCCGCAGAGCCTGCTCCAGGCTGAGGAGCCCCGCTCCTTGTGCTGCGGGGACTCTGCCCTCCCAAGTACCCTAAATCCTACAGCTCCCTGCCGAGCCCTAGCCCGTGGCCCGGAGCCGGTAGCCCCGGTGGCCACGGAAGGGGAAGCGGCGGCGTTTCCCGTTCCGGAGCGCAGTGCCCTTGGCCGGGACCATGGCGGCGCTGGGGCTGCTGCGGGCGGCGCTGGCGAGGCCCTGCTGCTCCCGCTTCGGTGAGTGACCCCGGGCACCCCGCAACCCCCCCGCACCGCAGACCTCCCCCCCGCAAACCCCCTGACCCGCTGCCGCTCTCCCCGCAGCTCTCCTGGGCTCGACCCCGCTCCGCCGCCCCGTGCTGCTGGCAGCCGCCGTCCAGGGCAGCGCTCCGGCTCGGGGGAGCCATGGGACCCCCCCGCAGAGGCACGGTAGGACTGCGGGGGCTGTGTGCGTGGGGGCTGCGGGTCTGGCTGTCGCTCCGTGGTCCTGGGGGGATCAGAAGGGGGGTGGTTAGCAGATCCAGAGAGGGGCTTCTCCC
>VZRI01007023.1:0-23978 GCA_013397515.1 Upupa epops | reverse complement strand
TTCCCCCTCAGGCTCCTGTTTCCCCAGCTCCCTCAGCCTTTCCTCAGCAGGGAGATGCTCCCCTCCCTCCATCACCCCTGTGGCTCTGTGCTGGACTCTCCAGCAGCTCTGTGTCCTGGAACTGAGGGACCCAGCACTGGACACAAGATTCCAGATGTGGCTCCCCCTGGGCAGAGTGGAGGGAGAGGAGAACATCTCTCGATCAGCTGATGTGGAATCACTTCTGATTGTGCTGCGTGTCTCTGTGTGAGGACAGCTAGAAAAACAATAGCTGCCTGGGTGCAGTGAATGAAACCTGGGGGTGGTGGTGGAGCAGAAGTTTATCAGGAGCTGTCAGTGTGTGCTTGCAGTGTCCTGGGCTGCAGCAGAAGTCCCATCCCTGGCAGTGTTGAAGGCCAGGCTGGATGGGACTCTGAGTAGCCTGCTCTAGTGAAGGTGTCCCTGCCTGTGCAGGGGGGTTGGCACTGGATGATCATGAAGGTCCCTTCCAACCCTGACTGTTCTAGGATTTTAAACCATTAGAAAATAAAAGCTGACCAGGCTGCCCAGGGAGGGGATGGAGTCCCCATCCCTGGAGGGGTTTGAAAACTGAGTAGCTCGAGTACTTGAGGCCATGGTCTAAGGGGTTAGGGAGCTGTTGGGAAGAGGACTGGACTTGATGATCCTGGAGGTCCTTTCCAGGATTCTATTCCATGATTCTCCCTTTCCCTAATCATCTCCTTTCTTGCACCGATTTTCCCCTCTCCTGCACTTGGGGATTTTAGAGGGAGAAATAAACCAAGGAACTTTCTTCTCCTGATGTGAAACTCAATCTCATTCATCCTGTCTCAGAGGAACGAGCTACACACGAAATCCAACTGGCACCCATCCCACCACTATCCGCTTTCCAGTTTTACCGAAGAAGGTTTGAACAGAAAATTAATTGGCTTTAAAGCTGCCAAATCTGATCAGCAAAGCTCAGCTGGTAACTGCGTTTTCTTTAAGCTTCTCCCCCCGTTGTTTAAGCTGCAGTGCCGTAGTAAATTAACAAGGACGTCTAAGATGACAGATCAGTAACAGAATATAAATGGATTTTTATTTTAAAAGCGTGGAAACATCTCAGACTGGGTTTGCACCCTCTGGAAGTCAAAGGGATTTCTGACAGGAAGTCTTGCTGTTCTGAGTTGACTGTCTCCCCAGAGTCTGCAAAATGTAAGTGATGAGAAACTCTGCTGCCTTCCTCTCTGTGCTCCTCTAAAGGCTGGAAGTGGAAAAGAATGGGTAATGCAGAGCCAGCCTAGGGCTTCTGTGAGGGGAATCACCGAGAAAAGGCTGTCGACTTCAGATGGAATTGGAACAGGAGTGAGAGTCACGACAGGACTTGATGAGATGGCGCAGGTAACGGGTGCATAGAAGGCTCATGCCACTCTGTCTAGAGCTCTTCCACATTCTGTTTTGCTAACTGCCCAGCCTCTGTGCTTTGGTATGGACTCCTCTTTGGAAACCTGGCGTTTGGGAAAGAGTAGAGTGGGGGTTGACATCATCAGGGGAACAGCTAGGAAAAAAGGGCAAAGAATCCTAGAATCCTTAGGGGTGGAAAGGGACCTTGAAAGATCATCCAGTCCAGTCCCCCTGCCACAGCAGGATCACCCAGACCAAGTCACACAGGATCACAGCCAGGTGGGGCTGGAACGTGGGCCAAGGAGACTCCATAGCCCCTCTGGGCAGCCTGTGCCAGGGCTCCGGGACCCTCCCTGGGAAGAAGGTCCTGCTGATATTGATAGAGAACCTCCTCTGTTCCAGCTAGCACCCAGTGCCCCTTGCCCTATCACCAGATAACATCATAGATCACCCAGCCTATATCCCATCCTGTAGAGAGTCTGAAGTAAATCTCTTATCAGTGACTTTATGGCCCCCTGGAGAACAATAAGTTCTTTATAAAATCCTTTACCGGAGTAGCTGACTTCCTATGGGAATATGAGGTAGAGCCTGACGTAAGATCTCTAACGAGAACCATCAGGAACCCAGGGCTCCCTGCATGAATTAAGAAGTCAAGGTATCCTTGTTTTCCTGGAAGGTCACCCTAGGTGACATTCTGTAGTGATCTGCCTCAAACCTTGCTTATTCCATCTCACCCTTGATGACTTAGGTTCCTTATTATCCCCGATGATTTAGAGGAGGGACAAAGACCAGTCCATTTTTCAAGTGGCAGCAAGCGAGGAGGGGCCACAGATGCTATCAGTAACATCCCAACCCCGTAAGATGAAGGTACAATTGAGATCAAGATAAAAAGCCAACAGGGAAAAGGGAATCCTGAGTGGTCCTTACAAACCAGAGTGGTGACTGGAGTTGGTGTGATGTCACTGTGAGGTGAAACAACCAGTGCTGAGCTGTGATACCTATAGGGTAGCAGATTAAACGTAACCCCAGAGTTGTTCTCCTTCACTCTGTTTGGGCTTAGTGGGCAGAGTGGGATTGGGGAACAGTAAAGGGTGAAGGAAATCATCTGTGGTGAAAGATCGAAGCGTTTCCACTTGAGACAAGGCGCGAATTGAGGGAAGGGATGGTCACAGCTGTGGGAAGGACAGGAGTCAGGTGTTCTCTGTGTCTTATAGGAAGGACAAGGAGAAATCAGCTTAATTTGCAGCAGAAGATTTAGGATGAGGAATAATCTGTCCCATTTTAAGGACAGTGCAATGAACGACCTAGAGTACAGTGTGTGCTGCCTTGCTTCCTCCCAAGGGCCAGGGCAGCTTTGCAGAGCTGCTTAGTGACATGAAACTGTGTTTGCAAAGGGCTGGCAGCTTCCCCTGGGCATCGTGAAGGAAAGGGTCTGCCTAAGGCCCATCTCGGTTTGAAACAGCAGAGCTTTGATCCTGCTGTACCTATGGACTATCCCAGTGTGGGATCCTCCTAACACCTTGAGATTCTTTGGGGTGCAAAAGGGTTACTCAGGGGTTGAAACAAAACGAAGCAAAGGCATTTTTGACAGGTGAGAAAAGAAAAGCTGGGTGATAAGAATGTGGACGAGTTCTGCCTCAATGCCTGGCGACCCCAGTGCCTCCATGCACCCCCTCCCCTGCCTTCCAGCTCCTCCAGCTACAAAGCATTTCGTGCACCAGCACAAACACCTCGGTGCTTCAGCCACTCACCTGGCCCAGCTGCTCACGGGGTCTGAGGGCTGCTTTGGGGCTCGGCCAGGGCTCCCCAGTGTCAGGTCCAGCTGGAGCAGAGCAGAGCTGGCTCACTCATCCAGCTCAGGCAGAGATCCCAGGCTTTTATTCTGAAACGAGGATGTCAGGCAGCTCTCTCCAAGCGATCCATCAGCGCTGCCTGCGCTGTGCTCCTGACAGGGTACCTCTGCCTGGCCACCGCCGAGCTGATGCCTTCCCAGCGGAATATGTTTTCCAAAATCCTTTTGTCTGCCATCAGCCTCCTGCTTGCTAACCTGCGGCATCTCCTCAGCTCTCTGATGCAGCTAATTCCAGGTAAAGTGCAGAAACGAATCCTTCTCTCTTTCTCTCTCTCTCAGCATCTTGGCAGCGGGGTTTCTGTGGCTGTCAGGTCACGCTGACACAGGTCAGTAGAGACCTGTCGTGTGTTTGTCAGAAAGGATGACTAAACGAGTGGAATTGATTGTTAGAAGCCAGAAATTCTCTGCTGTTTAACAAACACTTAAAACGAAGAGGCGCTGCACGGATTTGCCTCAGGTTACTCGCAGGTACTGGTGTTCAGAGGTGGAAAAGCAGCAGCGAGGCAGATTCACTCCGCGAGGGAGGCTGAGACGGGTGAGAGGGCTGTGAAAGGGGCAGGATTGCCTAGAGCAGCGATGGTTCTGATAGTTTAATCTGAGCATTCGAGTGGGAAACTGTTCTACAGGGTTTTGTGTCACCAGCAAACTGCAGTCGGTGACAACTTAGAAGCACAGAGTCATCTAAGCTGCAGAATCACACAGTTACAGAGTCGATCGGACAATAACATCGTAGAATCTGTGGACTCACAGAACAGAGCTGTATTTGATTTAATTTTTACTCTGAGATCTGCTATCACAAAGCAGGAACCAGTCAAGATCTCCACGACCAGGACACTTTCCTGTGTGACTGGATCTAGGGGCTCCTGCTGTGGCAGGGGGATTGAACTGGACCGGTCCCTTCCCATCCCTAATAGTCTGTGATGCTGTGATTCTGTGATTTAATTCACCAGAGACTTTGCTTTCTGGTGCTGCTGGCATTGTTTTCCTCTGCTGTATGAGGAGGATCTGAAAAGCATGGGAGGATCTGAAAGTTCTCAGCCCAGCCCTGTTGTCCCAGACCACTTCCATGGAGAGAAATTTCAGACCCACCCAGGAGGTTCCTTTTTCGCTGCCCATGTTACTGAGTTGGTGGCACCGACTGCATCTGTGAGATGGGGGTCAGACCCTTCACAGGCAATTAATGCAAACTAAATCAGCAGACACTAAACCCAGCATGGACAATCTTCTAGAAACCAACCTGTGTATCAGCACAGCAGGCTGTGATGAGGAGCTTTCCTGCTGGAAAACAAGCCTCCACGCATACATCTGTAAAACTCTTTTAGTGCTCTGGCAGATGGCAGCAGCTGCAGGATCCTGTTTAAACCGGGTCTCTCTGCTCAGCCTAAATTCATTGTTGCTCTGCTTCCTTCATTACTCCTCAAAGCTGAAGTGCACAGGAACACAAAGAGCTGTAGGTTTGGTCTCGATTACTCGGGTGCCCTGAGAAGCCTCATAATTTCTTTCCCTTTTTGAAAATGACTGATTTCCCCTGACTTTTATGAAAGCCTTCTTGAAAATTCTTGCTGATGTAGAATCATCTCAGTTTAACTATCGGGTGAGAAGGTAGAATCATGGAAAAGAAACCCCCTCGCTTATTTGTTCAGGAGCTTCAGTGAAACAGTGAGATAAAACAGCGTGAATAAACCTGATTCCAGCTTTCCAGTGATACTGCCCAAGCTTTCCTATCTCAGCAGTTGTTCCCGGTGCCTCCCCGGGCTAAACGTCCCAAGGACATGTCTGTGTAAAGCAACACTGAGCAAAGAGACTCCATTTTCTTTGAGTCAGGGGAAAAACACGCCCCAAGTCTCGACTCTATTTCTACAGGTGTCTTTGGGAAATCCATGGGAATCTCACACGCCAGGGTGCGTGCGGTTCAGCTGCCTCTCCCCCTTTTCTCCCTCTGATGAGCCTGTCTCTGCTCCTCTTCTCTGAGCCTTTTCCCTTGTGTTTTCTGTCACTTCTGTTCTGTTCTTCTCTGCTTCTCTGCCTGTTAGCAAGGATCTGGGTGGCTGAACCCCTGATAATGGGGAATCGACAGGCGGGATGGAACAAGGAGACGAGTACCAGCACTTCTCAGCAGACACAAGGCAAGTTCAGTTCTGAAATCAGTGTGGATCACTCAGGGGGGCTGAGGGCTTCAGCTCCGGTGAAGGCAGAGGGAGCAGGCTGGAGCCTGGATGGCAGAAATCAGTAGCTACAGCAATTTCAGTTCACGGTGGGAGGATGAGGGAAGCTGTTTTGCTCCAGTCTGTGATTTACAAGGATCGTAATGCCTGGGTGTCCCCGTCAGTGAATGGTTACCCTGAACCTGCAGGAATCTTCAGGGAAAACTCAGCTCTCGCTTCACTGTCCCTGCTGTGCACTCTTTTCAGGCGACTAGACTGCGCAGTTGCGTGTGGAGACAAAGGCTGGTGATCCCTGTGCCTTGGGTCTGAATATACAGGAGTTCTGGTTTCAGTGGGGTGGAATCCCAGGCCAGTCACAGTCTGCAGACCATCAGGGGGTTGGGGTCAGCCAGGACAGCTGCCTTGAGCAGGCTCTCAGGTGTATCCCATCCCAGAAACAACACACTCAGTATAAAGGGGGCTCCTCTTTCTTTCGCTGCTTTCCCCTATCCCTGGTGGAGTTCAGTTACCCTTCTGCTCCCGGGGGCTGCTGTCCTGTTGGCTGTGACTGGGCTGAGTATGGCTTTGTGGCTTTTATACTGCAATTAAGATTAGTCTGGCTGGTTAATTAAATCTTCTTTCTCTGCTTCCCTCTCTCGGCTGGGAGGGGGTCACGGGGTGGTAGAGCAACAGCCCTTGTTCAGCCCTACTGTTAGGCTGACAGCAGGCAGTAGGTTAAAACCAGAACGGATTCTCTCTACCCAAGCAGATTCCCATTTCATGGCTGGAAGATGGCTTCTGGGTTTCCTCCCTCTACTGTTAGGATTTTTCTGTCTCACCCAGTGCAGTTTAATCCCCGATTCAAAAGCAGGTGTGGGGCTGCTTCACTACAGGAGCTTTTCCAAGGTCCTTGTCTTTGGTTCTGCTGTTCCTGGATAGAAATAATCAAGCTTAGGGTGTCTGTTTGCAGCTGGTGTTGGTGTCTGGATGGAGACAGTGGGTGTGCAAACACTACCAGGCTATGCTGATCCTTTAGAAGGGATTTGAGGGGGTCCCATATTAGCCTCTGCCTCAGTTTACCAGAGGAAGCATTGCTGTTCAACCTGTTTGTAAAGGTTTGAAGTAAAATTAAAACTAAACTCCAAAAGTGAGGTTGGTTTTTTAAAGGTTTGAGGTATAAGTGCAATTTTACTCTCAAAATGAGGAGCTTTGAGGTAGCAGACAGTGATCTTGTGCTAACTTTCAGGTCTTCTGTTCAGGCAAGTACAAGGAGCCCCGCTGGGACTGTTGTGATTTATTGCTTGCCAAAGCTGTTCTGTGTGGGAGGGTAGCTAGAGCAGTCAGTTTTGTTTTCTTTGTGTTGCTGAACTCAAAGTCAGAGTGTCTGCTACTGGGATTGTGCTGCTTGGCTCTCTGCCTGTCCCAGTGAGTTAAGCTCTATAGCCCAGCTCTGATCTGAAGGTGATAACACCTTGACCACAGCTGCTTGGGAACAGCCTGTTCAACTACAAGGTGTTTGTGGTCTATTTTGGAATATCACAGCATCAGTGTCAGGGAATGGAAGGGACCTTGAAAGATTATCCAGTCCAATCCCATCCCCCTGCCACAGCAGGAGCCCCTAGCTCCACTGGCAGAGGAACAGGCCAGGTGGGTTTGTAATCTCTGCAGAGAAGGAGACTCCATACCCCTTCCAGGGCTTTGGCACTTTTACCAGGAAGAAGTTGCTTCTCCTCTTGATGTGGAACCTCCTCTGTCCCAGCATTGGGTGCCCCAGAGCAGAGCTTGGCTCCTTCCTCCTGACCTCTGCCCTTTCCATCGTGGATCAACACTCATGGGGTCCCCCTCAGGCACCTTTTCCCCAGCTCCCTCAGCCTTTCCTCAGCAGGGAGATGCTCCCCTCCCTCCATCATCCCCGTGGCCCTGCGCTGGCCTCTCTCAAGCAGCTCTGTGTCCTTCCGGAACTGAGGGACCCAGAACTGGATGCAAGATTCCAGATGGGGTCTCCCCAGGGCAGAGTAGAAAGGGAGGAGATGTTCTCTCATTCTCCTAACCACCCCACATTGGCCTTCTTGGCCACCAGGGCCCATTGCTGGCTCCTAACCATCCTGCTGGCCAGCAGGACCCCCATGTCCCTTTCTCCTAGCAGGTGCAGGTAGTTCAATTCTACCCCCCTTCTGTTTATCATCCAACTTGCAGGCTAGGCTTCATTCTTTGAGTGATTAAGGAAGAAGGGTAGGCTGTGCAGCCCGCGGTGGGGGTTGTGTTGTGATGTTTGTTAACCACATCGGCAGTGACTCAGGGATTAGCAACAAAACTCTTTCCTTTGCTGGGTTCATTCTGAATTCTGCTGTCCTGCACAACCGTTGCAGCAGCTTGGGTTTATTCTTTCCATCCTGTTCCAGGGGTGGCAATGAGTTGCAGGAGATCCTTTTGCTCTTAGCTCCGTGTGCTGGTTATCCTCTCCTTGCTGCTCCTGAGTGAATCCCGGGGTCTGCAGGGATATTGAGCTCTTCTCGAAATAAGGAGGGGGTGTTGTCACGGGTTGAGGTTGGACTGGTCGCTGCATGAATCCAAGTTGCTGAAAGTCCCTGCAAAGAACCTGTCTGACCACATCCCCCTGCTCTGCATCGCTCTGGGGAGGGTGGTTGTGGGGTGCTCCTTGACGTCATGGTCTTTCCAGCTCAGGCCACTGCTCTGCAATACTGGGGCAGTTTATGTAACGCAAACAAAGGGCACTGTTCTGGGCTCTGCGTGTGCTGAGTTTAGAGGAGCTTGCTGCTTATTGTCTTCTTTCTTGTCCTGTATCTCTTAATCTCTGCAGAACAATCTCACCTCATTTGTTTTCCCCCTCCTAATTCCTCCTCCTCCTCCCTTCTGGCTCTGTTGCCCTGTTTGTGAACAGTTGGGGTTGACTGCTCAGGGGGTAGCATAATTTAATCCCATTTGACACACGTTCCTGCCACCATCGGCTCACTTGAGTGGTTCCCAGAAGGAAAGGCAGCACCGTGCGCTGCCCTGTTGGGACAGGGTGGAGATGTACTTGCTGCTGTTGTGTATCCCCTGCTCTCAGCCACTTTCTAGACCCTGTGTTGCAATGAATCTAACGGGATGAGATTTCAGGAAGGATTACTGAGATGATCGTGTGGGTGCCCAGGTTATCACAGGAGGTGGAAAACAAAGGCAACTCAGCCTGATTAGCTTAGGCAGTGATATGATTCCCCACTCTAAATACAACCTGCAGTAAACACAAGAGAGGGAGAACACCTGGAGCCACCTAACACCCCCGATAGAAGCTCATGGGGAGCAAACTACCCTATGAGTAAAGGGTTTCTGCAAATGGAAAGGGCTTTTCTAATCATCTGGGCAGTGAGCAGCCTTCCAGAGAGGGGAGATGTGCCAGGAGGGGTTAGGATGGGGCTCATCTGTGACTCCTTGATCATAGATATGGCAGAACGTGGCTACCACATGATGGAAAAGCCTCATACCTGTCACTCGTTGGATGTGAATGTGACAGCAGCTGGGAGGAGAAGACCCAGGTGGTCTCTTCCAGTCCTGTCCAGGCTCTTCTGTACTGTTTATCTCTGAAAGTGGTCACACTCTCCAGGGAGCTTCAGTCCTGTGCAGCTTCTGGTCATGGCATCCTTGCTCCTGCTTGGATCTATTGAAGGATGCACTGTTGTTGAGGGGTTGAGAGACCCAGTTGTGTGAGGAGAAGCTGAGGGAGCTGGGCAGGGTTAGACTGGAGAAGAGGAGGCACATGTTGTGCATCTTTACAGCCTGCAGCTTGACCTACACACTTGCATCTCTGCTGGCAGCCCCTAAACCTGCCCTGTGCTCACTGCTATGAAAAGCCTCACCTTCCTGATTCCAAAGGAATGCTGTGAGGCCCTAGTGTCAGGAGCAGATTGAGTGCCATGTGTAGGACTTACTCATAACTTAATTGAATTTTAAGAGGGAGAGGATGTTGGTGGTTTGAGGTTAATTGTTGTGCAGCCTGAATTCTTTAGCTAGCTGACTTTCCATCCTAGAGATCTAAAGAGGGATTTGAGGCTGGGCAAGCCAGAGAACCACACTGATGGCTCCTTACCATCTATCTTCCTCTATGCCTAACGCTGCTCTGGCTGTGACTCTGCTCAAGAGCAGCCTGTGGAGAATGCTGCCTGGCCATCCATCCTCCTGTCTGAATAGCAGCTTCCCTCTGCAGGTGTGAGCACAGGGTTTCGGAGGCTCCCAGCAGCTTCACTTAATCACCTGGATTAAAGAATGCAGACCAGGAGCAGCGGTGGTGAAAGTGACTGGTGTCACCACATCGTTCTGGTTTTTCAGTGCAGTGTTGGTTTGGACTCTGTTCAGTGCCTGCTCCTGTTTGCAGTAGAACTGGTTCAGGAAGGGATGTCTGTAGGTCACGCTCGTGTTTTAACAGTGCTTCACACCTAAACCATCAGCAGGTCTAGTTTAACCCAGGACTCAGGGTGAGGATGGATGGAGCAGGCGTAACAAAGCAGCTCCACTGACCTGTGGACGTGAAGCCTGTGCTGGATGAGGAGGTGAGAGCATGGGAGTGAGGGAGAGATGGCTGCAGCCCCGGGGAGTTGCTAGGTAAATCCACCTCTGCAGCTAAATGGATTGCTAAAACAATCCTTGTGTTGATGAGGCTTTGCAAGCCAGGCTGCTGGAGCCAATAACTATGGGTGCTGTGGCAGCCAGCATTCCGATCAGTTCATGCCTCCCTGCTGCTTTTGTCCTGTAACTGGGTCTGTTCAGGGTGAGATGGCATCCAAACCAGAGGCTCCATCAGCAATAACCCCCTTCTGCCCTTGCTGTCTTACCAAGTCCATCTGTTTGAGCTGTTTCACCCTGGGGCTGTGGCGCTGCTCAGTTTCGTTGGAGTTCTTGATTTCCTTTTTCTGGGGCTGTGTTTGGGGGTTGTTTTGTGCCATGAACAAAGCGACTGCCTCTTGGAGCTTTCTGTAATCAGATCGTACTGGGGAGGCTGGGAACTGACCTCTGTGCCCTTCACCTTCTGGTTCCCTGTGTTTCAAATGATGCCAACCTGGCAGAGCCCCCTACGTGCTCTACGGAGAGAATGTGCCAACCTACAGCCCAGGACGTTGGGTTCCTCCCCATGGCGCTCATCATGCTTGCTCTGTGACAAGCTGTGACTTGCCTGGGGTTGGTGCTTCACTGGGGCTGCTCTGGGTTTTACTCTGTGCGATGTTCTTAGTCAGCAGCTTTCTGACCATAGGGCAGAGCTGCTTCTAGAAAGGAAAAGAAACCTGGCTTGCATAGGGTTTCTCGTTTGAATTCAGCAGGGGATGCTGTGCTGTGGTGGTAGAGATCCTGTGGAAGGGAGTCTAATGGTTTGGTTAACTGCTCAGTTGAACAGGAATATTAATAGAAGGAAATCTCTTCACTGTGAAATAGTCGGCACTGAGAAATCCCCAGATGAGATGGAGCAGCGGAAAAAACCCCTACACAGCACCAGTTTTCATCCCTGTTTAAGAAACACTGGGTTAAACCCAACTCAGATGGAGTCTGAGGCAGCACCGACCATGATCTGACCTGGATACTGCTGCTTGTTGAATACAATGGTGCTGCGTGGGTGACCCTGAGCAGCAAGAATCCCCAACTGATGTGGTGTCAAGATCAACGGCCAAGCACTGGTGCCTGAACAGCAGAGAGACCTGCAGGAGACTTTTAAATACAGCAAAATTCTCTCCCTGCACTGGGGAGGCCTCCCCTCCAGTCCTGGGGGCAGTGCTGGGCCCCTCACTGCAAGAAAGGGGTGGAGGGGCTGGAGTGGGTGCAGAGGAGCAACAAGGCTGGGGAAGGGACTGGAGGGAGAGGGTGATGGGGAGAGGCTGAGGGAGCTGGGGGGGTTCAGCCTGGAGAAGAGGAGACTCGGGGGGACCTTCTCCCTCTCTCCAGCTCCCTGAAGGGAGGGTGCAGTCAGGTGGGGGTCAGGCTCTTCTCCCAGGCACCCAGCACCAGGATGAGAGGGCAGGGCCTGAAGCTGCCGGGGAAGAAATCACTTGGAGAGAGCTTTTAGGGCTCAGCTTTGCCCTGTATCACCCTGTCTCCAAACAGATGCTTTTTGTGACCTCACAGCCTCTTATACTCGATACCCACACGTTACTTGCTCTCAGTTACTCACACAAGTAAATTCCAACTACAAGCTTCTGGAATTACAAGACAATGTCTCTTCTTTCCTATCATCACGGATTTGATTGCCTTCTTTTGACTGCAGAGCAGGTGTCTCTAGTGGATTAACTATGGCAGGGTTAAACCCACTGGATTTTCAGCTCCCTGTGGATGTGTGGGATGTTATGGGAGCAGAACTTCAGTCTCAGTATCCACTCCAGCTCTGCTGTTTGCAGAATGCCAGGCTCCTAGACATCCAAGCTCCAGCTCTAGCAGTTGTCTGTTTATTCCAGAGACCGTCTCAGTGACCTGCTGTTTGTTTTCACTGCTGTCTCTGCAGGGTTGAAGCATCTCCTGCCCAGCCCATCAAAAGAGCAGATCACCTTCCGCAGCCTCAGGGGTCTGCAGTGCATCGCACCGTTAATACAGACGGTGGAGGAGACTCCCGAGCCCATCCTAGCCACGATCAAAGGACACATTCCCAAATGGATCAATGGCAACCTGCTGAGGAACGGTCCTGGGAAGTTTGAGTTTGGTGAGGACGAGTAAGTTCAGGTTTAGTGAGTCTGACTAAAGATTCTGCACTGGGCTCTGTCTGAATCTTAATGGGCTCCCCTAAACATCTCTGCTGGGAGCACCTCAGGGTTCAAGCAAGGCAAGGAAGAGAAAGGCTTACAGCATCCTTCTGGTAACAGCAGTTGCTCCCTCGCTGGAAACTCCCTGCAGGCACCCTGAGGAGAGAGGAGCAAGGTTAACTTGCTAAGGTTGGAGTGGCCGAGTCACAGGGAGGCTGTGACCTACTCAGATATAATGAGGGAACAGAGCCAGGGATTAAAACATCCACACTCCTAGCCCTTTGTCATTAACAGAAGTCCATCCCACGAGCCCTCTGAAATCCGGGGCAGGATTTGTGAAGTTGATTGCACTGAAGGGTGAGTTCCTTTAGAAGCACAGCCATCCAACTTAAAAACCAGCATCTTCAACAGCTGAAGGAGCTTTCTTACTGCCTTTGCCTTGGAATCAGCTCTTCTCATGGTTCAACAAAGCTGGTGGCAGCAACTGCCCAAAGATGATCAACCTCCTGTGTTTCCAGACACAGACTGCAGGGCTTTCCTGAGGTCTTGGAGACTGCTTGTTTTGGAGAGAACAGCATCCTGCAGAGACCTGTGAGCTAAAGGCTCCTACTTGTGTGGTTGGGCTTTCCCTAATCATTTCTGGGCTCAACGCACAGTTGCTGTTCCTTGTGCAGAGAGGCTGCTTCATTTCTAGAGGTGATATTCCCAAGAAGCGAATGCACTGCATTTTCAGGTCACTTTCAAGTCCTTAAAGTTCACCCTGTTACTGATATAGGGACCCTGAATCTCACTGAGAGTCCAACTTCATCTCCCTCAGCCGCAAACCCCCTTGAGTTTTGTTTTCACCCCAAATATTTTCCCAGCCTCATCCCAAGGTGCTGCTTGTGTGAGGGTTTGGGGGTGCCTGGGCTGAGTACAACCCAGTAGTAAAGCAAAAGGAAGAAGAGGATGGGGCAGCAGAGCACCACATCGTGCCCAACACTTGTTCTCTTCTCTCTTCTCCAAGGTTTAACCACTGGTTTGACGGCATGGCCCTGCTGCACCAGTTCCACATGGAGAACGGCACAGTGAGCTACCGGAGCAAGTTCCTGCAGAGCAATTCCTACTTGACTAACAGCCAGCACAACCGCATCGTGGTCTCCGAGTTCGGGACGCTGGCCATGCCCGACCCGTGCAAGAGCGTCTTCGGGCGGTTCATGTCGCGCTTTGAGATGCTGCGTAAGAGGCTTTCTAAGAAATGTTCTGAGGGGACCCTGTGGTTAGGATTAAAGGGAAAATGGGGGAGTCTTCGGGTCCTTCTGAGCCCATGGTTTTTCTTAGAAGACTATGGCCTATTAAAAACAACAACAGAAGTTGTTTGTGCCTCTCCCAGCTGTGCTGGACACCCTCTCTCAGGTTCAGGCTTCAGTGCTGCTGCTGCTGCAGCTCGCTTCATTCCGGAGTTTGCACGTTCCCAACAGAAATCTCTTCCCAAAGAACACCCTGTGCAGCCCTAATTAATGAGCATTACAGTCTGCTGCTCTACCTGAGACACAGCTCTGCCCTTAAAACGCCTTACCTTGCTAAGCTTGTAGGGTAAGTGGGCTAATCCTTCCCTTCCTGTGCTAAGATGTAGGAGATGATATGAGTAGGGTGAGAGATGCACAGGACTGAAGTCCCTGTGGGATTCTCTGTGTGTCAGGAAAGAAATGCTGAGTATTTTCCACTAAAGACCTCAAGTTTACCACTTGTTGCTCTTCTGTGTGTGACTGCTCTGTGCTTCTCATCTTCCCTGAGAAGATGGATTCTGTCCCACCATGTATTCTATTCCCTTCAGTGGAGCACACAGCTTCGTCTAGTGCTCTGCCCAGCTCCCCTCTTGAGCTCTCTCCATGCATTTCAGAGCTGTCTACATCCCTCATCTTAACTTCCAGGCCCCTGTCTATTGCACTCTGCACACAGAGGCTGTTCCTCACTACAAGACCTGCCCTCCAGACTTTGCTTGTACAGGCTGCAGACTCCATTCAGCGCACACACAGAGTGTTCTGCAGGGGGGAACTACCTTTTCCTCACCTGTTCTCTGACCCTCAGCTCCCCTAGGAGCAGTGAGAACAGCTCTGGCTGTTCTGCACCCGCAGCTCTCAAAAGGTGCCTCCCTGGCTTGGTTTTCTCAAGAAAGGCAATAGGGAAAAGCAGCATCCGCTGCCCAAGCCCTGTCTCACAGATAAGTGTCCCTGCCCCCAGCCCAAACTGCAGCTTCAAGACTTCATTCTCTGCTTCCCACAGGTGCAAATTGAACCTGTCACTCTCTGTATGGCTCTCAGAGAAGGGGACTTGGCTGGGGCTGGAAGAGAGAGGGATGTGAAGTAGTGATGTCAGAAACAAAAGGCACCGTGAAGTGTCTCTACCTTCACTGCAGTCATTGCCACAAGAACAAGTCCTTGTCCTTTCACCCTGAAGTCACCTGTGCAGACAGGTTCCTGAGTGCCTCTCTAGCTTAGTGAGATATTTCTAATCAATCTGGGGGGGATTAGTGTCATTGCAAATGGGTTTATTTGTTTAAACATGTCTAACTTGCTGCTATGTGATGCGAGCTTAAGCAGAGCCAGGTACAACTCGAGGATTTCCTTTCAGAACCGAGTGACAATGCCAGTGTCAACTACGTCCTGTATAAAGGCGACTACTACGTCAGCAGCGAGAACATCTTCATGTACAAGGTGGATCCAGAGACCCTGGAAACGAAGGAAAAGGTGTGAGCAAGTGGGATAAGGGAGTAGCTTAGAGCATCCTAGAGTGGGTCCTTGCTGTTCCCAAGAGGACACAGGTCCCAAAGGAAATGCTGGGTGCAGCTCTGAGCCACAGCTGTCATCTCTTCATGGGGAGCTTGAGTCCCTGGAAAGCTTACCTGGCACTGAGGCAGTGCTCATGGGGGAAGATTTGGTCACTGCCCTGAGTAGCAAGCAAGGGGAGAGACAGGTGAAAGGCTCTCTTGCCTTTGGGTGCCCCTGAGATTCCTCCAGTGCACCCACTGCTTGTTGGTACCCACCAGTGTGTGCAGAGCACAAGTGCAGACAGCGAGAGGTTAACAGCACTGTTCTCAGATCTCTGTTCTTGCCCTGCTCTTCTTATCTCTCAGCTGTAATGTCAGGAGGAGATAAATACTGAGGAGGGCCCTCCAGAGTACTGAGTGGTGGTGAAGTCCATGCAGAGCCAAGCTCAGCTCCAGCTTTTCCTCTCATGGTAGGGAAGGAGCAGAATGTCAGAGCAGATACCTTTCTGTAGGCTCTGTGCATCACCTCACCGTGTGGGGCTGTACTCTAGGGAAGGATGTGGTGTGTGGAGTGTCAGCATTGCCCTGCCTGCCCCCTTGGAAGGGATTTGAGTGTTTGCTGGGCTGTGTAACTGTGAGTAGGACTGAGGAAGGGTTCTGCTCTTCCTAAATCACTATTACCTGATGTATCTGTCAGTTACCATGGGCTACTTCATACCACAGAGGAGCAGGTTGGGTGCCTCCAGGGAGAGATTCCAGGAGGTTGTCCTTAGAGGGTTCATTGTGAATCATAAAGAAACGGTATTTGTGGAGTACAGGGTGATAGGGTGTTACTTGCACTTGCATGTTCCAACAGCTGCCTATGGGCTTTGTAAGCTGTGAGGTAGCCATGAGAAGATGCCAGGGGTATTCTTAGCTTCCGCGTTCAGCTCTGACTCATCTTGCCATTAAAAACCCAAAAAGATTGCCCTCAAGATCTTTTCAGGTGCAGCTGGTGGTTTTTATAGGCCAAGTGAAGCAACGGAAGGGATTGCTTCACCTTTAAACTCTTGAAAGGACGTGGTTTTCCTAGCCTTCTTGGGGGTGTTGTGGGGGTCTTCTGAAGGGTCTCAGGCTGGACACTTAGAAGCCATTTCAGTAACTTCTGGAAGACAAGCTCCATGGCTTAGTGCTTCAGTGCATGGATGGATGTTGCTTCAGCTTGGTCCTTCAGATGTTCTTCTAGTACTCACAGTTGGACCTCTGCACTAGCCTACTTCTAGCTGTAGGCACTGAAGCTGAACTCTTTGCTCTCAGTTAACTGTAGGTGCTTTCTATAAGCTAGGTGGCTCTTTCTGAGCACTGACTGTCTCTCCCTCATGTGTCTGTCTCTGGTTCTTGTGTGGGGTGGTAGCTAAATGCTCCTCTGGGCTCTAATAGAGCTATTCATCCTCAGAATTTCACAAAAAGGCTGTTCAGAAAGGCTCTGGCTCGATAGAGGGCAACAGGAGACTTCTGTATGACTAAAAATCTCTGGCCTTCGCAGGTAGACTGGAGCAAATTTATAGCAGTGAATGGAGCTACAGCTCACCCTCATTACGAGGCGGATGGGACAACCTACAACATGGGCAACTCCTATGGGAAGCATGGTAAGGCATGGCTGGGGCTCCCTGACCTGTGGGCAGGCTGCTGCTTGTTGGAGTAACTTCAGTGTCTGGAGACCCTGGAATCACTGCTTTTCTTTGTGTGAAAACGATGGCAAACCTGGTTAGTTCTTCTCTCAGCATGTCAGCCTGTCTCTTAGCTGCTGAGAGAAGCTAGTTCTGGCTTCAGAGACTTCTGACTTTGACCTGTGCCTATCCAACAGATCAGAGCATCACAGTGTCAGGGGTTGGAAGGGATCTTGAAAGATCATCCAGTTCAATTCCCCTGACAGAGCAGAATCCCCCTTCCTTCATCCTCTCCGTTGCTCTATGCTGGACACCCTCCAGCAGCTCTGTGTCCTTCTGGAACTGAGGGGCCCAGAACTGGATGAAACTTCTTTTTCAGATGGCTCGGCCCTGTGAATTCTGATACCTCAGGCTGGTTCCAGTTCACTGAGTGGTTGCCCAGTTTTCATTTTCACTGTTTTAATTTCCTTTTGGCTTCAGCAGCACCCAGCTCTGCAGCAGATGTTGTTTTCAGCTGGAGAGACCAATCTATCATTATTCTTCAAGCGTGCCACTCTTTCCTGCCCATGCCCTGATTAAATCAGCACCAGTCATTGCCAGGGCTCAGAGTTTTCATTTCCTTTGATTCGTAAGCTATGAACTTGGTTTTGCTCCTGATCTGACTCTTAGAGGACATTGAGGCAGCACAGTCAGCTGGCAGACTAGCAGGCTGAGAAGATTATGGGGACACAGGGTTGGAAGGGAGCTCCCAAGGGCAGCCAGTCCAACCTCCCTGCACCCAGCAGGACCAGCACTCCCCAGCCCAGGTTGCCCAGAGCCCCAGCCAGCTTGAGCTTGAATGGCTCCAGGGATGGAGCAGCCTGGTCCAACTTTGTGTGAAGTAGCTCCCTNTGGTCCAGGGATCCCCCAGCCTCAGCTCCACCAGCTCTGTCTTCCTGTCCAGCCTCCCTCTGCCCTTTTCCAGCTCCAACCCAGGACCTCTTGTCCTGTCTCTCCCTGCCCTTGGGAACAGCCTTCCCCAGCCCTCTGACAGCCCCTGCCAGGGGTTGGGAGGTCACTGTGAGGTCCCCCTGGAGCCTTCTCCACCTCAGGCTGAACAACCCCAACATTCTCAGCCTGTCCTCGTAAGAGAGATCCTTCTTCCTCCTTTCAAGCTCCAACTTTGTGTGAAGTAGCTCCCTGTCACTGGTTCCCTTGGTGTGATCACAGTTCCTAGTGCTCTAGGGAAAAGAGAACGGAGCCTGAGGGCCTGGGTTTGGTTCTGTTACTGGGGACAGGCTCACATCTCAGAGCTGCTCAACACCCTCTGTCCTTTCCAGGCTCTAGTTACAACATCATTCAGGTCCCTCCACAGAAGTCAAAGTGTTCTGACACGTTAGAGGGAGTCAAAGTGCTGTGCTCCATTGCTCCAACCGAGAGGATGAAACCCTCCTACTATCACAGCTTTGGTAAGAATCCTTCCTGCCTCAAGCCCAGTGGGCTTAGCCTGCTGGGGGGCAGAGGGGACTGTTTGCTACCCTCACCCTGGGGTATCTTTCTTGGCACGTTTCCCTAATTCTGGGGTGGTTTCTCCTCCCTCCTCTTTGCAGGGATGAGTGAAAACTACATCATTTTCATCGAGCAGCCCATCAAGCTGAACCTGTTGCAGATCATCACTTCCAAGCTCCGTGGGAAAACCATCTTGGAAGGGATAAGCTGGGAGCCTCAGTACAATACTCGTTTCCACGTGGTGAACAAGCACACTGGGGAGGTACGTGGAGCTTCAGCCTCTGCAGCAGCAGAGTCCTGGGGTCAGTTCTGGGCCCCTCTTGATAGGAGAGACAGGGAGATGCTAGAACAGGTCCAGAGCAGAGCTACCCAGCTCAGGAGAGGCTGAGAGAACCAGTTGTGTGAGGAGAGGCTGAGGGAGCTGGGCAGGGGGAGTTTGGAGAAGAGGAGGCTGAGGGGGGACCTCACTGCCCTCTCCAGCTCCCTGAAGGGAGGCTGTGGAGGGGTGGCTGTTGGCCTCTGCTCCTTGGTGCCTGCTGACAGTTGAGGCAGGGGAGGGTTAAACTGGCTCTGAGGCAGAGATTCTCTGCAGCCAGAGTGGTTGGGCACTGGCAGGGCCTTCCCAGGGAGATGGTGGATTCCCCCTGCCTGGAGGTGTTGAAGAACCCTGTAGCCATGGTGCTTTCCACCCTGCTCGAGTGGCAGCAGGCAGGGGGTCAGGCTGTGTCTGTCAGTCTCTCAGGGGCTGAGGGGCTTTGTTGGGGTGGGGATGGTTGGACTGGGAGCTCCTTTCTACCCAGGACTGCTCTGCGATTCTGTAATGAAGCTGTTTGAGGTTCCTGAGGCTGAAATGCAACTCCCAAGTGCTGCAGGATATGAAAGGTCTGGGAATGATGGTAGAGGGAGCCAAGAGCTGTCCTGCTCTGCTTTGCATTACTTTTCTTCAGCCTCCCCACTGGTTAAAGCAGCCACTCAGTAGTAACCCCAGGGACACGCAGCACACACCAAGGAATGACCAGAGCATGAAATAGGGGAGGGAGCACTCCTTGAGCTCTGTCTAGGATCTTTGGGAAAGGCAATTCATTGTCTCTTATGGTCGCTCTAGGTGCTGCCAGGTCGCTGGTACAGTAAGGCCTTTGCTACTTTCCATCAAATCAATGCCTTTGAAGACCATGGCTGTGTGGTCCTTGATCTGTGCTGCCAGGACGATGGAACAACTCTGTCTCTTTACAAAGTTCAGAATCTGCGGAGGACTGGGGAAGGGCTAGATCAGGTAAGGCCTCTCTGTATTTGCATCACCCCAAGCTGGCTGAGTTACTTAGAATCATTAGGGGTGGGAAGGGACCTCAAAAGATCATCCAGTCCAATCCCCCTGCCACAGCAGGGTCACCTAGACTTCTCTGAAGCAAGGTTCAGGTCACAGAATCATAGAGGTTGGAAAAGGTCTTCTAGAAAGCAGAGCTGCTTTTCCTTTGGCCCTTCAGAGGTCATGCAAGAGCATATTTTATGCTGTCTTGGGGGGAACAGGTTGTGTTCTGTGGGGATCTGGAAAATGAGCATCGTTAAGAGCAGGGTTGTCAAGCAGAAGGCTGTTCTCTTGGGCTGCTGGGGATCCTGTTCTCTCGGGCTGATGAGGATCGGTGTCACACACCAGTTGTACCCCCTACAGAGATTGTCTGCTGAGAGATTCAGAAGGAATGAGAACAGCAAGAGATCAATAGCTCAGGAGTTCTGTTTTTCCACAGAGTGTTGGTTCCTTTCCTCAGTTCACATCCCACACCCAGTGGTCACTCACAGAGCTCTCCATCTCCTGTCCTGGAGACTGGCTGGACTTGAGGATACAAAGGGTCTTTTCCAGCCTGAATGATGCTGTGACCCTATGCCAACACTCATCGTGTGCTTCCAACACCCACGTCCTTTAACCAGCAAGCAGCAGAGCCACCGAGCTCTATGCACACGAGACTGCAAGTCATTTCAGAACACTTAAGCGACACCGAAAGGCAGGGACGTGCCTGAGCCTGAGCTGTGCTGCTCTTTGCTGACTGTGCCACATTTTCCCTGGCACAGCCCCTCAACCCATCGGTTCACTCTGGCTGCCTGAGCTGAAAGCCTTGACAACAGGGTTTCGAGATCAACACAAACGATTCCAGTGAAGTCTCATGCTGAACTGGTCGGTTACTGGGTTTTTAGTG
This sequence comes from Upupa epops, assembly GCA_013397515.1. Classification (NCBI taxonomy): domain Eukaryota; kingdom Metazoa; phylum Chordata; class Aves; order Bucerotiformes; family Upupidae; genus Upupa; species Upupa epops. The sequence goes on along the minus strand of VZRI01007023.1, from coordinate 3,808 downwards.
TTTGACTGGGACAAGCACAGCCTTTACCAGAGCCTGGTGAAACTCAGCGGGAAGATTTTGGGGTGGTGTGGGGGAGAATGTCTAAGACCTCAGAACTGCTCGCCAGAAGGGCAGTCAGCTCGAAACCTGACTGCCTTCTCTCCATCAGCACAACCTTCTGTCTCCTAGATCTACGAGTCGATATCCCGGGCTTTCCCTCGCCGCTTTGTTCTCCCGCTGGACGTGAACTCGGAGACACCCGTGGGCAAGAACCTCAACCCCCTGCCTTACACATCGGCCAGGGCTGTGAAAGAGGCAGATGGCAAGGTGAGTCTTACAGACCTGGGGAAGTGTCTGCGCTGAGACTGCCTGCAGCAGTTATCAGCCCCTGCTCTCATCTTCTGAGGTCTTGTCCACCAAAACATAAAAGGGTTGGTTGTTACTGAGCAGGGTGCCCAGGTGGCACCTAAGGCCACGGGCATCCTGGCTGGGATCAGCACTAGTGTGGCCAGCAGGACTAGGGATGTCATTCTCTGCCTGCACTGGGGAGGCCTCCCCTCCAGTCCTGGGGCAGTGCTGGGCCCCTCACTGCAAGAAAGAGATGGAGGGGCTGGAGTGGGTGCAGAGGAGCAACGAGGCTGGGGAAGGGATTAGAGGGAAAGGCTGCTGAGGAGAGGCTGGGGGTGTTCAGCCTAGAGAAGAGACTCAGGGGGGACCTTCTCCCTCTCTCCAGCTCCCTGAAGGGAGGGTGCAGTCAGCTGGGGGTTGGGCTCTTCTCCCAGTGCATCGTCAGCCTCGTCTGTTCGTGTTCCCCACAATGGTTGTGCAGTGGGTTGGTGGGGACCCGTGAGGTCTTGAGCCCAGTCAAAGCTGAACTGACACCTGCATCACGCGTCCTACTTCTAGGTCTGGTGCACACATGAAAATCTCCACCCCGAGGGCTTTGAAAAGGTTGGGGGGTTGGAGTTCCCCCAGATCAACTACTCTCGGTACAATGGCAGGAGGTACCGGTACTTCTACGGATGTGGTTTCCGGCATCTGGTTGGAGATTCCTTGATCAAGGTTGATGTGGAGACCAAGAGTTTCAAGGTGAGGGGAAGCGAGGTGCTCTTTTCTCTAGCTATGGGGGTCTTTCCACTCGGCTGGCCTTGAAGATCTCAGTTACTGGGCACCCTGGGTCTTCTTCCAAGTGGTGGGGAGCACTGCAACCTGCAGCTCTGCTAACTGTAGTAGACAAGTATGAGTGGACAGAAGCTCACCCGTATGTCGCTGTGCTCGCTAGATTTGGCAGGAGGATGGATCCTACCCGTCGGAGCCTGTGTTTGTGCCAGTGCCTAACGCCACGGCAGAGGACAGTGGAGTCATCTTGTCTGTTGTGATCTCCCCCACCGAGGTAACTTGCTGCTAGTTGGTTAAAGTCACGTTGCAGTAGTAGGAACCTTTTCTAACCCCCCAAACTGAGTGTGAGAGCCTCTGGCAGATGCTCCCCAAGCTGGGCAAACTCCAAGTAGGGGTGTACCTGGGAATGTTGGTGGTTCTTCAGCGGCATCTGTGAGTGTCAGTGGTCCTGGCTAGCTGTCCTCCAGGTTTAGTCTGCACGGCCTGGTAGTCTGTGTGGGCTCCCGTGTGTGTGATAGCTATAGAGGGCTGCACAGTGGGCTGGAGTTCAGCCTGGACACTCATTCTGACTCTCATCCTGCAGAACCAAAGTGCTTTCCTGCTTGTCCTGGATGCAGAGACCTTCAGGGAACTGGGGCGAGCAGAAGTCCCAGTGCAAATGCCTTATGGATTCCACGGCATCTTTACTTCTCACTGACTGCAGACCTTGCCACCTCCTGTAACTCCGGGCCAGCTCAGGCTCAGCGAGAAGACTCCTTTAACTTCCCACCTTTGCGTTACACTCGGATAAAGGAAGTGCTTTGTCATAAACTCTGAGTTACTGCTGTACTAACACACAGCAAAGGGTCTGAGGAGTAAAACCAACTAATTACCCTGAGGAGGGGATGTAATTTCACCCCTTTGCATAAGGACTGCCTTCAGTGAACTCCAGCAGGTAGGTGCACTCTCTCACAGAAGCTGAACTCGCAGTACTTTCCTCTGTACAACGGTACCTTCAAATAAAACCTTGACAAGTTTCCTTTCTCCACCCTCTCCAGACCCATGGCCAGCTTTGTGTGACAGCTGCAGCCCTGACACCCGCCCCTGGTGTGGTGTTTGGTCTTGCAGAGGAGCATGATGAGTGAGTGCATAGTGCTCCTGCACGGCTGGGTGCAGCTCTGGGGAACAGTGTTTCCTGCTCTCCTTCTCATTCAACCAGTATGAAACAAAAATCCTTAGGGATGGGAAGGGACCTGGAAAGATCATCCAGTCCAATCCCCCTGCCACAGAAGGGTCACCCAGACACAGGAACACCAGCCAGGTGGGTCTGGAACGTCTCCAGAGAAGGAGACTCCACAACCCCCTGGGAAACATGGAGAACTCTGTTGCAGCATTGATACCCCTGTGCTCCTACAGGTCTCCAGCTCTGAGCTGTAGGGGGGTAGATGTGTGGGGGGGAAGCAGTTGTAAGGACACTCAACAGTGGAGGCTTCCAGCAGAATGGATTCTCTTCAGTCACCTGAGGGCTCTTTTTACTCCTTCATTGTGACCTTCGCTGTGAGGAGCCTGTCCAAGGATTTGATCTGCTTCCTAGAGAGGACAAAGACAGCCCTAGGGCCTGAAGTCTGAAGGACAACCATGCATCCTAGTTGCAAGCTTGGCTCTTTAACTCCTGTTATGCTGGAGGCCGACCCCGACAGCAGAGGACCCAGTCAGAGCAGGCTCACTCTACCTGAACAGCCCAGCTTGATCTCTCTCAACGTCTTTACAGCTCTTGGGAGTAGCTCTTAGCACTGCAGCACTGTGAGAACAGAGAGGGAGGCTCACGCCAAAGCCGCTAGATGGCAAACAGCTCCTGTTGCTGGTGCCCCAGCCCTACCAGCCAGCTGCCTCTACTCCAGGGTTCATTGCAACCAGCTGGAGTACCCGAGGCGAGGCTGTAGATCAATGGTGCAGGGGGAGAAAGATGCCCTCCAGTGCAAAGTCAACGAGTGTGTTTACAAAGCAGACCGTGAGCAGCACAAGCTCCTGTCCTCTGCTCTGCAATCCTGGCCACTGCCTGGCAGTACTAGCCCCTGCCTGTGCTGTGTTGGCACAGGCTGTGCTCTGCTACCTTCAGCACTGGGTTTTCTCCTCTCACAGAGATCCTGCCCCAAGGATTGGAGTTTTCCCACCCTGAGAACCCCCTGAGAGGGGCTGGGGAAGGCTGTTCCCAAGGGCAGGGAATGACAAGATGAGGGATCCTGGGTTGGAGCTGGAAAAGGGCAGAGGGAGGCTGGACAGGAGGACAGAGCTGTGGGAGCTGAGGCTGGGGGATCCCTGGACCAGGCTGCTCCATCCCTGGAGCCATTCAAGCTCAGGCTGGCTGGGGCTCTGGGCAACCTGGGCTGGGGAGTGCTGGCCCTGCTGGGTGCAGGGGGGGTGCACTGGCTGCCCTTTAGAGCTCCCTGTGATGCTGTGAAAGGAGTTTGGAGGCAGGAGGAGCTCAGTATCTACTTGCTGAGAAGCAACAGGACTAGAGCAAACAGCCGCCGGCTGCAGCAGGGGAGGGTTGGGCTGGATGCGAGGGAGAATTTCTTCCCTGAAGGGGCTGCTGAGCATCTCACGGGCTGCCCGGGGCGATGCTGGAGGTTCCCCCCGCTGCAGGGGCTGAACCCACGCGTGGCCCTGGTGCTCGGGGACAGCGGGGAAGGAGCGCCCTAGCGGTGCCGCACGGTGCTTGGACCTCACG
>VZRI01007022.1:179448-206570 GCA_013397515.1 Upupa epops | reverse complement strand
TTGAAGAGAGATGCTTCTGGTGATGATCCCTCTTACCAGTGTCACCAACTGCTGGGCATTTAGGGACATGCCAATTTAATCAAACAAACTGCTATTAGGTCTGTCATTTCCTAGTTTGCAGACTCTATTTGCCTTCAACCAAGAGATATCCGTCCAGGGATATTGCTTCTGCACTTGCAGAATGGTGGAGGGATTATGCAGACCCCTCATTTCTTGTTATTTCACTTAAGTTAACCACTTTAACCTTCCTTTCAAAACATGTCATCACCACCTGCAGCAGGTTGCATTGAAATGAATGACCTGACTGTACATGTATTGCCTTTGGTGTTCCTCTTTCCCCTGCAAGAAGGGGAAATTTGAAATGCAAAGGGCCATTTAAAGTAGCAGTGAGACTTAGTTCAAAGCAGACACAGATGTCTGGAGAAAGGTCCTTCTACCCAACTATCTGGCATGACTGGATTATGATCTCATTGCTGTCACCAAATCAGAAGACCTGACTGGAGCTGCTGAGGAATTTGAGGTCAAAATGTAATGTCACCGGGAAATACTGATCTTTCAAAACTATCATATACATTCAAAATAGTTGGGTTTCGACAGACTTTTCCCAAAGCAGATGCATTTCCTTTAAAACCTTCTCCAGTTTTGATAATTTGTGTTGCAGGCGGTGTAGAAGCCTTTGTTTCCAAGGTCTAAAGATCCAAGCAGCAAAACCTTCAAATTAATTGCGTTGGATGGAGGTGATGACCCAAACATCCAGGGTTGGGAGCAGAAAGGTGGTTTGCAGAAGACATCACCTGACAAAATATTCAGAAGAAATCCTTGTAATTGGTCGCTGGCTTCTGAGCCCTGCTTCTGGGCTACAGCACCTGACGGCAGCAGACAAGGCCCATCGTCCAGCCCTCCTGGCAGAAAAATACCAGAGTGGAAATAACCCAGCACCATGGGCTCCATCTGGGTATCGACAAGATTGCTCCTCTCATTTCCATCCCTCAAAAACCTCACTGGGAAAGGGGAGGGGAAAAACAGCACCTGTCTCTGCCTGGTGTTGTGAAGGAGGATGAGGACATTGCCATTAAGGACTGAGGAGGAGAGAAGCAGCACCTCAGAGAGCAGTTCTGCATAAATCTTTCTTCTCCAGGTACAGACAGGGAATGGGCTAATGGCCATCAGTGGTGACTCCCGTGTAGATTTATTCTGTGTTTAAAGAACATGCAAAGCACTGGTGCCTGCTCCTCTGGCTGTGTGATGGTTGCTAGAACCCAGGATTTCAAGTGCCCTGCCTGTCTAGGTGGAGGATTCCCCGCTCACTGATGCCCCAGGCAGTAATACTAAGCAAAGGACCACTGGGAACCCCAGTTAATGGAAGTCTCGCAAGAAAGTGTCACAAGACTTTCCATCTCCTCACTGGAGGAGTGGGTGCCTAATGAAGGTACTGCAGCTTCTAGGCAGCCTGAGCTGGGGTTAGGAAGACAGGACACAGATGGGGGTTTTGAGTGTCCTGGGCTGTCTTCCAGGCAGCAGAATGCTGTGCCAGGCTGCTGAGCTGCACCAGCTCCTGCTGGGGAGTCCCTGGGACATCAGTCAGCTTTGTCATCGTTTGTAAGAAACAACCAACCAAACGAAGCAGGAAGACTGGAGACATCTCCAGAGGGGGTGACTATGCCTCTAGTTTCCATTCCAGTTCAGCAGGGAAATCTTCCCTGTTTCAGAGTACAAGAAAGTTCATCAGAGTGAAGCAGCATCTGCAGATGGAACGATATTGACAGTAGTTTCCATTCCAGTTCAGAGGGAAAATCTGCCATGTTGCTGAGTACAAGTACAGTGGAGTGCGGTGAGACAGAGTCCTGGAGGGACCAGGAGCCCAAGAAAGCTGGTTAACTTTCACAGGCCACCTCCTCCAAGCTCAGAGGCACTGCAGCCCTACAAAAACAAAGTCAGACAAAATTGCCATGGATGAGCAAGGAACTCCTGGACACACTTCAACAAAGGAAGGAGGCCTGCAGAAGGTGGAAGTGAGGAGAGATGGTCTGGCAAGAGTACAGAGGGATTGTGAGTGATGAAGCACCTCTGCTATAAGGACAGGCTGGGAGAGTTGGGGTTGTTCAGCCTGGGAGAGAGAAGGCTCTGGGGAGATATTTCAGTACTGGATGGGAGCCTGTAGGAAAGACGGGGACAGTGTTTTTAGCTCACTCCTGTTAAATTTGGGACAATCCTGTTAGTCAGGACAAGGGGTAATGGTTTGAAACTAAAAGAGGGGAGACCTAGGCTGGATATAGGGAAGAAATCCTTTTACATCAAGGGTGGTGAAACACTGATAGAGGTTGCCCAGAGAGGTCATGGCCTCGTCCCTGGAAACTTTCAAGGTCAGACTGAATGGGGCTCTGAGCAACCTGATCTAGTTGAAGATATCCCTCTTCAGTGTGGTGGGATTGGACTAGCATGTACAGTGAGCACACTCCACTCCAGGTTCCTTCTTCCTCTCACAGCAACACCTCTTTCAGCTTTACCTGCTGTCAGGCCTGCAGCAATGCCTCAGCCCTTGTAGGCAGGAATTCAGCAGAGCTCAGCTCCAGGCTGGGCTGGTGCTGCTGTGGTCAGTTTTTCCACTGCTGCAAGCAGGGCACAGTAACTTCACTGACAGCGACACTCAGTCTTGTGAAATCTAAATAGCTGCAAATGTGTTTGGGGGTTGTAGTATGCGCAATGGTCTCTGTCCAGACCCTCAAAGTCATCCTGGCCTTTGATTCCATGGTCAGGGTGAAACAGAAAGTTGGAAACTGAAATTTTGAGATAGTCTGTGCCACAATTACTCTTTCTAAAATCCTCACTATAGAAAGAACTTCCTTCTGGAGCACGTGTTGTTTACAGGCTGCATTTCATGACGAGGTTGGTATTTTTAGCTGCTGTGAATCTTTTAAAGGAGAACAGACTCTAACTGCACAAAGGTAGGAGGCATCAAGAATCCCAGGCTGGACAAACTGTACAGCGGATGCTTTTCTGTAGGCAACGCGTTGCAAACAAAGTACCGAATTAACCCCTTTCGCTAGTGCCATCAGTCACAACTGCAGGTTGCACACAAAGAAAAAGGAGGATTCGTTTTGCCCTAAGAGCTGCCTCCTAGTTGGCTGCTGCTTCCTCCTGATCATTCGCTGTTCAGTCTATAGAACCTGGGCTTTTTGAAGAGGCCCGTACACACGGGGAGGAGGCAAGCTGACACTGCTGTAAAGAGACCCCATAATGGTTTCTGCTATCTGCGGATAATAAAGCGACCATTTGAGCTGCATTCATAAAGACACAGTGTCACCCAGTGGCTACCAACAAATAGCCTGGCCCAGAATCTCTCCGGAACACTGGATCAAAGTCTGTGCATGTGCATTCCAGGGGCACAAAAGCAAGCTACACAAGTACTGGTTTCTATTTTGTACATTTTATTGAAGCTCCTAAACTAAAACAAAATAGAAATGCACAGCACTAATCATACTAATAGAAGAGGAAGAAAAATGTCACAAGTCTCCATCTTTTTACTCTACATTTTGTTCTTTCTTCTGAAAACAAATCCTTTAAGAAAAGAAAAGCCTAAACCATCTGGATCCTCTCAACTTCTCATGTTAACATGAAGCTGATAGAGTGTTTTCTTAGAGCCTTTGCTAAGTAGATTATTGTTGGCTCAAGTACAGTTCAAATAATTAGCAGTTTTCATTTGTCACAAAACTTTTGTTAGTCAAGTCTGTAGAGGAACTCTTCACTCTTTTGTCTTTAGGGCAGGAAATGGGGTGGTTTATATTCAGTTTATTTTTCCACATTTGTTTTAGCATTTGTTTAACAATGTGTGCAGGTCACTCTGTATTTTCAAGAACAAAACTTTCCTCTACCTCTGAAGTGTAAGTTGACATTTTGTAGGAGCCAGGTCAGGGCTTTGAAATGGAAACTTATGGCCAAATTTCATTAAAAACCAAATCTGTCTTCCATGGTTCTTCTAAAAAGACAATGCTTTCTACTTGCAATCAACAAGGAGTGACTCCTGTCTTCTAGTGCAGCATCAGTAAATCATTGATTGCTTACTTACAGTAGCAGCACAGTACTTCAATTCCCTTTAATCTTTGCTGAAAATTCACAGAGGTTATTCTTATGGTCAGCAGGAGCACAACAATTTAAGGGTGAAAGATGCAACCATGCATGTTCAGGTGTCAGGGGAAGCTTGGGCGCAGTGAAGCCTAGGCTTTGCTGAAGATAACCACACTCCCGGTAGCGTCAGTGGAGCCATAAATGCAGAACTAATGATGGTTGGACTGCATGATTAAGCTTTTGCCTATCTGCCACTGAAACTCCCTCAAGGCTGGGGGAGATTAATGTTTATGACTTGACCAGTATACTACTACAATGGTGTAACTGTGTCTGCTTCAATGTATTAGTGCACTGACTCATCTTCCAGGCTGTGGCTTAAATTAAATACTTGAGTTTGTCCTACAGCCCATGGAAAAATCTCCTAGGCACTTAGTTTTTTTCTTGTAGTGCTGGGAAAGGCTTTCTTAGACTTCTAGAATAGTCATTAAGTTTGGAAGATCATCTAACCCAACCCCACCCCACCCCTGTACCACAAAGACCTTGAATAAGCTACGTTTCTATGTCTCCAGATCAGTCAAGTTTTTCTGTGGATACTGTGATAGTCACAGGATTGGAGAGGAACAACCCTTTGCTAGTTTTTTTGCAACTCACAGAAAATTTTCTGAGTTTTCACACTGACAAATTTATTCTCACTGTTATTTTGTGTCAGTGGCATCACCTGATCCAAATCTCAAGCTCATTTTTGAGATCCCAGTCTTCACAGAGTTATTGAATTGGTGAATCACTGAATTACTGAGGCTGGAAAAAACCTCCAACATCATGAAGTCCACCTGATCATTTCTGTATTACACTCAAAATTGAGATAGAGAGATTCCATTAAAAATCTCTCTGTATGAAACATAAGTATATCAGGGAAGATGGACAAGAAAAAGATGTATGGAAGTACCCAGGATTGAATTGGTGAATCACTGAAAATAGCCTTTTATGAAGACAGGTGGATAGATGATGGCAAAGCAGTGGATGTGGTTGATCTTGACTTCAGTAAAGCATTTGACACCGTCTCTCACAGCATCCTCGCAGACAAAGTGAAAGTGTGATCTGGACCATTGGGTACTGAGGTGGATTGTGAACTGGCTACAGGACGGAAGCCAGACAGTAGTGATCAGTGGGGCAGAGTCCAGTGGGAGGCCTGTATCTAGTGAAGTCCCCCAGGAGTTGGTACTGGGACCAGTACTATTCAGTATTTTCATTAATGACTTGGATGAGGGATTAGGGTGCACTGTCAGCAAGTTTGCTGCTGACACAAAGCTGGGTGGTGTTGCNGTGGTGTGGTTAGTAGATCAAGAGAGGTTCTTCTCCCTGTCTACTCTACCCTAGTGAAGCCCTAGTGAAGTTGGAATATTGTGTCCAGTTCTGGACACAGTTCCAGAAGGACACAATGCTGCTTGAGAGAGCCCAGCGCAGAGCCACAAGGATGATGAAGGGAGTGAAGCATCTCCCTGATGAGGAAAGGCTGAGGCAGCTGGGTCTCTTTAGCTTTGGAAAAAGGAAACTGAGGGGTGACCTCATTAATGTTGATGAAGATAGAAAGGGTGAGGGTCAGGAGGAAGTAGCCAGGTGGCACCCAATGACAGGACAAGGGGCAATGGGTGTCAGCTGGAACAGAGGAGGTTCCAAGTAAATATCAGAAGAAATGCCTTCCTGGTGAGGGTGACAGAGTACTGGAACAGGCTGTCGGGGGAGGGGGTTGTGGAGTCTTCTTCTCTGGAGATGTTTAAAAACCTGCCCCTGGACATGTTCCTGTGTGACTTAATGTAGGGGAGCCTGCTCTGTCAGGGGGACTGCACTGGGTGATCTTTCAAGGTCCTTTTCAATCCCTAACACTCAGTGTGACTCTGTGAAATGCAGCAGGGTAAATTTAAAGGATTTCTTGACAAATGTGAAGGAATCCCTATAGCTTGAAATAGTCCCAATCTTATTTTCCTTCTACTGGAAACCATTATGTTTTCCTACCAGAAGACTGATACAAGAAGAATGCTAATGGTCTTCTTGTGTGCTAGCTAATTATTAGAGACTCGCACTAAAGAAGGTGATCAGAGAGTATTTGTCCTATGCCCAAACTACCCTAACTGAAGGAAATTGACACCTCAGTGCATCATATGAGGCAGGTCATGCCTAGAGTGAAGCAATCTTTCTGTGTAAGAATTTTAATTAGCAATAAGCACAATAAAATACATAAGCTGCTGAAGGCTAATGAGTGCTACTGTTTGAGATTTATATTTGAACCATGCTGTGTACTTCCCTTTCCTCACCACCACAATGGATTAGCGGCATACTGGATAGTCATCAACAAATATTACAATCATCCTTCTAATCTTATTAACAAACTTGTAAGAAGGATTAAGGACATTTATACCGCCGGTGGGAACCAGTCCAAACACAACGGACCCAAAGCCACTTATCTATGAGTCAAAATAGCATTATATGGCTGAAGAGGGCCAAGTTAATCAGAGCTATCAGGAGACTAATTCAGCTCCAGAGGTCTGGGAAGGCAGATTAAATGGTTGTTCATAAAGCATTGAAAGCATACACTATACAGCATTGTAACAATGAACAATGATCTTTTGTAGGGTGCGGTTTCCTGCTTTCTGTATACCTCTGTTTTGACATTTGATGTATCTCATCAGCATTTCTTTTATGCTCAATTTGTGAATGTGTAGCGCTCGGCTTGCTAATCACCAGACCTTTAGGAAGGAAAGGGATAGTCTGTACACGAAGGTAATTTCTAAAGTGCACACAAAGGGAAATTGCTCAAAACGCTAAGAAATCTAACAGCAGCATCTGAGCGAAACAGGTTACTCAACTGATGTTTAACATTTTTCTCTTCTGAATCCCACCCCGAACTAAACCTCTGGCCGCAGCAGTGCTAGAGTGCCCTCTGCTGACACAGCCCAGCCAGGGGACAATGGGTTCCTGACTTGCACAGTCTAAGAAGAGACAGAAGCTGAAGAGGACAGCCAAAGCGTTAGCATTTGAGCAAATGCTGAGCAAAACCTAGAGTGCCTGAATTTGTTTCATTTCCTTATCTTTCACTGTCTTGTGTGATAGAGCATCAGGAGGAGCAACTTTTGAAAGTAGGAGGCAGATCCTTCAAACAGTCAAACGATTTTTGCTATCCATCATGGAAAGATAATCACATAAGAGAGTAATTGAATGTATTTGGTTGGAAGGGACCTCCAAAGGCTATCTAGTTCAAGCCCCCTACAAAAAGCAGGGATATCTCTGACTAGAACAGATTGCCCAGAGGCCCATCCAACCTGACCTTAGAATCATAAAATCATTAAGGTTGGAAGAGACCTCCAAGATTATCTGGTCCAGCAATCAAACCAACCCCCCCCTGCCCACTAAACCCTGTTCACCAAGGCCCTATCTACACAGCTGTTGAACACCTCCAGGGACAGTGAGTCCCTGGTAGCCTGTTCACTGTGTCAAGTGAGACCACTATGTCCCTGGAGAATTTGAATGGCTTCAGGGATGGGGCCTCCACCACCTCTCTGGGCAGCCTGGTCCAGGTATCCCCCCACCCTCAGATTCAATAACTTTTTCCTCCTGTCCGGTCTCAATCTGCCCTTTTCCAGCTTCAAGCCATGACCCCTCGCCCTATCATTCCCTGCCCTTGGGAACAGCTCCCCGTGCTACTATTCCACAAAGTCCCGAGTGGTACTGAAAGGCTAGGTGTTTCTCAGCTGATTCTCCACGTCCACAGCCCTGCCTGCAGGCTGCACATACACCCTGAAAGCAGGGCAGGCAGCCGGCAGCGGGGCGGACACCGTGCACTGCCCACGTGGACACACCTCCGGCTGAAGAACACCCGTGCAAGCGCTGCGTGCGGGCAGAGCAGGGGGGACCTGCCCCGGAAGCGTCACTGTCGCCCCGCGCCCCGCCCAGCGATTGCCGTGACGCCTTGCCCAATGAGGAGGAGCGTTACATCGGCATAGCTGCACGAGACGGCGTCGGGAGCCACTTATGATTGGCCCCTCGGTAGCCAATCACGAAGCGCCTTGCAAGCAGCCAATCGGAGGGGCGCTACCGCTTGTTGTTGCTCCGAACGGCAGCTGCGCTGTGGCGTCAGGTGCTGTTGCTGGAAGGAGCAGGAGGGCCCCGGGCAGCCCTAAGCGCTGGTGCCTGCTCATCGCCGGCCTCGCTGCCCCGCGGAAGGCGGGAGATGCAGCCGCCGGGTCCCCTGCAGCCTCCGCCGTCGCTGTACGCTCCTAGCAGCGGGGAGTTCACCTTCGTCTCCTCTGCGGACGCGGAAGGTAAGCGCGGGGCCGCAGCTGCTCCAGCTACTTCAGAGAAGGGTTCAGCCGGGCCCGAGGAGGCTGCGACTAGCGGTGACGCGTTCGTCGTCCTCCCCCTCGGCCCTGGGCCTTGTGGCGGGGCGGGGTCTGAGGCGGCCAGTATCCCGGCGGCCGTGACCCAGGCTGTACTCGGCAGCCAGAGACGCCCGTGACAGCACCCCCTGCAGAACGCTCCTCCCGCCCACGTTGGCGGAAGCGGAATTCGGTGTCGGCGAGGGATTAATCCGTGTGTGCGCATCGTTGTCTAGCTGCCCTGAAGCCGCTGTACCAGGTCCCACCATAGCACAGCAGTGAGGGGGGAACAGTCCCTGAGCGCACCTGAGGCTGTGAAGGTGGCCTTTTGCCCAGAGCGCTACCGGGTGCCACGGATCAGTGTCAGGCTGTGTGAATGAACATCCAGGGCTCAGCGCTGTTTGAGAGAGAATGAGCGGTTGGGCTCTGTTCCTACTGCCAGACCACCTTGAGAACGCCCCATCTTGGAAGCTAATGAAGGGTTGGGCCCGGTTAGTACTTGGATGGGAGACTGCCTGGGAACACTAGGTGCTGTAGCTTATACTGTTTTGGCAGGCGAGGTCAGACTAAATGGTCTGTCAAGACCATCCCCTAAAGTTCTGTGAAACAACAGACGTTCAGCTGCTGAGTAGGGATAGTGAATGGTGTCAGGCCATACTCATGTGCTGCACCTTGGAAAACATTGCTGAAGTGGAAAGTCTCTTGTGAAATGCCTGTTCTTGAATGAAATTTCTAGTCCTTCTGGCAAGGAATTTAACCTACAGGTGGAGTCTTGATAGTGTTTTGTTGATGGTTTTCTGTTTGATTTTTCTTTTTCACCTTGGTCTGTAAAAGAGATTGTTTCTGTGAATGGAAACTTCCTGGATTCTTCTTGGAAGTGTTTGTCGAGCAGTGCTGAACTCAACCCAATGCAGAGACCTTTGCATAGGGTATGTTGAATTGGGTTCAACTGTGTTCTTTATGAACATGAACACCTGCCTGCAAAGTGCAGAGAAAGAACAAAAACATAAACAAGTTTAAACAGCTTGATGTCTCTAAACTAAAATACTACATGTTGCACTCTGATTTCTGTTTTGTTTCCCAGCTTTTGATCAGTATGTGGAACTAGAGCCTCTGTAGTCTTCGGTTTTGTGTCTGTGAGAAGGTAGGAGCAGTTTGTAAGAAAGAATGGTGGAAAAGTGCTCTCAATTGAGTAAGCACATACAGTATAAAGAGGAGACTGTTTTGTTCTGGTTGCTTAAAGACTATCTTAAAAGTTGTTTTATTTCACAATTTCTGGTTGAGATGAGGTGTTTGAGACTTCTCAATTTCTTTTCTGTGGCGTTCTGCATGGGAGGGTAACGGTGAAGTCACCCAACCTTTTCCTAGCAAGTGTCAAAACCATTGGTTCCTGGCTAGCTCTTTGCTAGCCTGTTGTTAACCATCTAATTTAAAGCAGTTTGTAGAAGATTATTTGGATTTTTTTTTCCTTGGTTTCTTCTACTTAACATCCCTCCTGATGTGCCTTGCAAGATAGGATCGCATTGGTAGGATTCATGATTAAGAAGTGTGGTTGCAGCTATTAATCAGCCATCAACTGCTGAAAGAAGACTTGGTAAATAACACTGATGTAGAAATTTCTGCCTTGGCATGGTTATCAGTGGTCTCTGAGGAAGGAGAAATAGATGGCTAGTTGGACTGTTATATTAGTTCGATTTGATGGCCACATGTATTTTCTTCCTGTATTATCATCAGGTGAAGGCTTTGCTTGTGTCTGGTGAGAAGGCTGTGTGTGTGCTGCTGCTGAAAGGTTTGAGGAGAAGTTCCTCCTTTAAATTGGAAGGATACTGTGGAGGATCCAAGCATACAAGCAGTGGATCATTAACTCTCCTGATTATGGAACAGTTGAAGAATATTTATGGAGAAGCTTAAATTTCAACCATAGAGCCCTAGCAAGCTTATTTGGGAAGAAGAAATCTGTTAAACTAATTGCAAGACTGAGTGATCAGTGAGCACTGGAGGGATGCTGGTTGACAACTCGGATTCTGTCAGTGTACAGTTTTTGTTTGTGTAGAACTCTGTAGCTTTTTCGCAGAAGATGTTGCAAATATGATCTACAACCCTGACCTGACTTGTTTCAGAAACACTTGCTATAGCCAGGTGTTTGGGAGAATGTATGCTGGGGAACACACACTAATGGAAAGGCAAAAAACAGATTAGTTTTCCTTAGTGAAGTGCAAATGAGTTCAGTGAGAAGCAAGCTTGTGTTTTAAGTTTGTACAATATATTTGTGATAAGGTTTGTACAAGTATTGTATGGGTTTTCTTCCTTTTTTAGCAAATAGTAGATATCCTTGCCTTCCTAAAGGAGTAATTATTGCCCTTGTCTGGTTTTTTGTTGTTTATTCTAACAGCTTCATCCATTTTCAGTTACAGCTTAGTATTTTTAATCTGTATGTAACTGGAGAAGTGAGAGAAGATGATTAGTACTGATTGGTGGCTTGAAGCAGCTAGAACAGACAAAGACTGTTCTGTATGGTTAGTAGTTGAATTCCTTCTATCTTTTTATTAGCTGGAGGCCAAGGATCAGTGATAGCCTTCTTTTTAGCGTGCTTTCATCTGTGTTAAAAAGAGGCTACAAATGAAAACTATAGACCTGTTAGCCTCACCTCAGTTCCAGGCATAGTTATGGAACGGAGAGTGCTGAGTGCTATCATGCAACAACTGCGTGATGGCCAAGAGATTAAGCCCAGTCAACATGGGTTTAGGTGGGGTAGGTCTTGCCTGACTAACCTGATCTCCTTTCATGATCAAGTGACTCGACTGGTCGATGACAGGAAGGCTGTGGACGTGGTTTACCTAGATTTCAGTAAGGCATTTGACACGGTCTCCCATGATATAATCCTAGCTAAGATGGCAGCAAGGGGCTTTGACAGGAATATACTGAGCTGGGTCAGGAACTGGTTGGATGGATGAGCTCAGGGAGTGGTGGTTAATGGTGTTGCATCTAGTTGGTGACCTGTTACTAGTGGTGTCCCCCAAGGCTCAGTGTTGGGTCCAGTCCTGTTCAACATCTTCATTGGTGATGGGTTGGAGTCCATCATGAGCAAATTTGCAGATGACACCAAGCTTGGAGCCCGTGTTGGTCTGTTGGAGGGTAGGAGGGCCCTGCGGAGGGACTTGGACAGACTGGAGAGATGGGCAGACTCCAATAGGATGAGTTTGAACAAGTCCAAGTGTAGGGTTGTGCGTTTTGGTTATAACAACCCCAGGCAGAACTCTAGGCTGGGAATGGAGATCTTGGAGAGTACTCAGGTAGAAAAAGACTTGGGGGGACTGGTGGACAGTAAACTTAGCATGAGTCAGCAATGTGCCCAAGTGGCCAAGAAGGCTAATGGCATCCTGGCTTGTATTNTCTCCCTGGACACTGGAGACAGGACAAGGGGTCACAGTCTTAAGCTCCATCGGGGGAGGTTTAGACTTGACATTAGGAAAAGGTTTTTCACTGACAGAGTGATCAGATTTTGGAAGGGGCTGCCCACGGAGGTGGTTGGGTCACTGTCTCTGGAGGTGTTCAAGGTTAGGCAGGATGAAGTGCTGAGTGGCATGAGCTAGATTAGATGTCAGATGTTTAGGGTTACTTGGTTGGTTTTAGGTTGGACTGGATGATCTTGAAGGTCTTTTCCAGCCTCATCATTACTGTGATCTACACGTGTTTTCCTTTTAGGGAAAACTGGACCAAAAAGCAACAAACAGTAAGGTACAAATTGGAGCCTTTGTTTTCCATCCCTGGGTTCTAGAGGGAACTATTGTACCTCAAAGCCAAAACTTTGTTGTTTGCTACCTTAGTCAGCACTGTTACCCGTTGCATTACATCCAGAAGTACCTTTTTCAGATTATATATTTCCTTGTATGATTGTACTCAACAACTGAGTATTTCATGGTGCTGAAATGCATGCATGCAAGACACTGTAGCTTTAGACATCTGTTGTTTATCTGCCAGTGCTCTTGAAATGCATGGCTTTTGGCAAGATGTGTAAAAGTATATCCTTCTCTCCCTTTTTCCCAAAGATCTCAGTGGCTCTATAACAACTCCAGATGTTAAGCTAAATCTTGGAGGAGAATTCATCAAAGAATCGACTGCAACCACATTCCTAAGACAGAGAGGGTATGGCTGGCTTCTGGAAGTGGAAGATGACCCAGAAGATAACAAACCACTCCTGTATGTCATCATTACTTTTGAGTACCTCTCTTTATCAGCTGTGTCAGAAAACCAAGTTTTATCCTCTCAAATTATGCCACAGCCTTTTGCTGACTATAATTCTGTCTGATAAACTGATAGATCATGGAGTGTTTTCTGGTCCATGAATGAAAACGTTATACTTCTCATTTTACTTCTAGTATAAAAGGGAGGAGAAAGTACAATCCAGTGCTAGTGATGTTTATAGATATAAAGGTCGTATGGGTTTTCTGCTCTTTTATGTTAGACTAGTAATGATGTAAGAATTAGATTGTATTTATCTTATGTGCTGATGGCACAAGTTTCTTGCTGCTGTCAAAGAATCAGATGCTAAGGCAACTCTAGGAATTATTCATGCAAAGTAAATCCAGGGAAATGCCTCAAGTTACTTTGCAGCAAAAACATTGTGAATTGTGCTTACTACATTAGGGGTGCTAGGTGTGGGGTATCTAAGTTTTTCCATCTTTGTTGCTGTTTTCTGTTATAAAGGTTAAAAGTTGATGTTGAAAGACAAATGGTGCTTAAAAATGAAAGTATTTTTCTATTCACAGAAACGTGGTTGGTTTAAGAAAGTTTATAATTTAAGCATACTAGTACTACTGAGTCAGGCAGCCTGAGTTTTAATCCTAGTTCCACACCTAAGCAAATTTATTTTCAGAGTCTCAGTTTTTTCTCATGTGAATTAAAGCTAATGATGCTTCAAAAAATGGAGTAAGCAGGAGAGTACTGTGCAGAACATTTAATTTTTGGGAGAGAACAATGTCTAGAAAGCTTATTTGTGACTCTGCTACTTGAATAAGACCTTACATTGTGCAGAAGTAGCTTCCTGTATGGATGAGCTTGTTTTGTAAACTCTTTGAAATCAAGGAACATAATGGTGTGCTGAGGTGAAATGTGTGAATTTCCTCTTTTTTTGTAACCTTTTACATTAGTGACTAAAACCAGGTAGACATTGTAAGCTGCTGAATGCTTGAAGGGAGGAGAAGGTGACAGGGCAAACAGGGTGACTATAATTGCCCTAAAATAAGACCTTAATCTGACTTTCAAACAGCAGCTTTTGTGCAGGTGTGATTATTTCCAGAAGAGTGGTTGCAAAAAAGCCTTGTGTCCTGAGCCCTACCAAGGATTTAAAGAACAGCAGCCAGCTAAGAGAAGTTCACCACTGCAGCACTACTGTGCAAGTGGGGTGTTCAGTAGAGTAAGATTTTATTTTCCTCTTTCTTGTTGGCCAGACACTCATCTCCTTACAGCCGTTACCGCATAGGTGAGCTTCATGTGAGAGACAGTTTATTCACCTGTGGAACTGTGAGAAACACAAAGGATTATTTCCAGACAGAAAGTACCTGCGTGATGGTCTTCAGAGTAGAATACAGAAATGCCACATCCTTCTCTAGGTTAATGGAGAAATGTAGGTGCTCCTGGTCTACTTAGATTCAGGGACATGTTAAAGAAGAGGTTTTGTTATTTAGTCACTGGATAGTAATGCCAGTTTCAAAATGGCTTCAGTATTAGCAATCCTGAAATTGCCTCAAGACTAGAAGAGCTATATTTAATTTTATTTCTTTTTAAAAAGAGGAATGAATTTGCTTTCATTTTTTGCTTCAGCTTTCCTGATGGCAAAAGCCATAAATGAGAGGATTGTACCAAACTTTCAGAAACAGACTTGGGGTATATATCTGTGAATTTCTCCACTGTGCTTTTAAATGTAGAGCAGACCAGTATCTACTAGAAGTCTCTAGGAGCTTTAGAGCTCCTCAGTCAAGAATGCCTAACAAAACCTAGCCATGGTGTTCCTCTTAAGATTTCATGGAGAAACTGCAGTGGGTTTGGCAGGTCAGTACTTGTAAAATGTGATTTCTTCCTGCTATGGCAGGACAGTCAGGGCACTGTGTACCAGTTAAGAGCCTCCTATGTGGAAGAGTCTTCTGATTAGTTTGTAGCAGGGAGTGGAGAGAAGAACAAGATCTGAGGATAGAATTTATTGCTAGTTTAATTTGCTGTTATTTTTATCTGTGTTGGAAATAAGCCAGCAATTAGACAATTGGCATAAAGTGGTCTGCTGAGCAAGTGAAACCCCATTTCTAAATAAAAAATTGTTCTTGCCTAATCTGTTTTGAATGTTTTAGTATTAGAGAATGTAAAAGTGTTCTTTTTCATAGGGTTTTAAATACAGCGTGACCATAGTAACTGTGCTTATAGCAAGTGGCTCTGCACAGGACATCCTACTTCTTTGCATGCGTGTCTGTGACTCTTGAGCAGTAACTAAGGATTTTCTGCATGTCAGAAAACAGATTTGCTGCCTTACTGTAGACCTTTGGGGTATGCCACGTAGCTTTTCTATTTTCCACAGAGTTCATGGAATTGGTTTGTGCGTAGTTAAATACCTGTGTCACAGCAGTTCCTGAGTGCAGGATAAATGTACAGTGTTGGATGAACTGTCACTTTGCTGTCCATGGCTTCAGAAGGCCTCATGGCTGACTGGAGACTTGCTCTACAAACATGCTGTTTGGCCCTGTACTTGCTTTTTGTGCTGTTTTGTTACTGACACTAGTAGTAATGCTCTCTTGCTTTACAATTTCAGGGAAGAACTTGACATTGATCTGAAGGATATTTACTACAAAATCCGATGTGTGTTGATGCCAATGCCATCTCTTGGGTTTAATAGGCAGGTAGTGAGAGACAATCCAGACTTTTGGGGTCCTCTGGCTGTCGTTCTCTTCTTCTCAATGATTTCATTATATGGACAATTTAAGGTAGGTATAAGCCTTCTACTTAAAATGAAATCAAAATTACATTGGGGAATGTGATTGTTAATCAGTTTGCATTGTTATGTAGGTAAAACTTATTTTCTTCCCATACTAATACAGGGTTTCTCAAATGCTCACATTCTCCAGACAGCATGTACAAAGACAGCACTATAAGAAACGGCTTCGATAGCCCATGGGATGAGTTAAATCACAGTGAAATATCAGGTTTGCTTTATAAAGTGAAACAAAGGAAAGATGTTGCTTCCAGAGGAAATGGATTGATACTAATGGGTTTGCAGTCGGATGAATGAATCTCTCCATTTGAATGGTGACCTTTTGAGAGCATGTTTTTTTAGTACAAAAAACCATGAAAGAACATTCTTGTTGGATGCCATGAGTTTTAATTTCCTGACAAATAAAGCCACCTGTTTAAGTCTTTTTGCATCACTGCTGTTACGTGGTATATTTAATCTTCATTAGTGACAATTGCTGTTTAGTCCTCCTGCTGAATTGAATCAGATAAATTGCATCAATAGTTCTTTTCCATAATTCCATTTGAACTTCGGGGTGAATAGCTATTCAGAGGTATTGTAAGGCCTCCATAAACATTATTAGCTTTCTTCTTTACATTCAGATTGAAACAGAAATAGTATTGCTTGAGCTAACAGTTGAATTTTGAGTGTGAGTTTGTGTTAGTGACATAATTCCTTTGCAACCTATGCCACGAGCAAGGACAACCCCCACTAGACCAGATTTCTCAAGGCCCCATCCAGTCTGGCCTTGAACACTTCCAGGGAGGGATCAGCCACAACCTCCCTGGGCAACCTGGTCCAGTGTCTCACCATCCTCATCGTGAAGAATTTCCTTCTGACTTCCAGTATAAACCTGCCTTCTTCCAGCTTGAAACCATTACCCCTGGTCTTCCACTACAAGCCCCTGTAAACAACCCCTCCTCAGCTTTCCTGTAGGCCCCCTTCAGGTACTGGAAGGCTGCCTTTAGACCTCCCCAGAGTCTTCTTGGTGGACTTCTCAGCTTTCTCCTAGGCAAAGCAAGGACCCTTCTTTGATCCCATGCCAGACTAGTTCCTGTTCAAGGACAGCAAAAGTCTGTTTTGTAGGAGTAGTAGATTTACCACACCGATGTAACAGTGCTGAGTA
This sequence comes from Upupa epops, assembly GCA_013397515.1. Taxonomy (NCBI): domain Eukaryota; kingdom Metazoa; phylum Chordata; class Aves; order Bucerotiformes; family Upupidae; genus Upupa; species Upupa epops. The sequence continues at coordinate 190,012 of VZRI01007022.1, read as the reverse complement.
TGAGTGAGGAGGAAGAGCTTATAACTAGCAACACGATGACTGACAGCAACTTGATTTCAGAAACTGAATCGTAGAACCATGGAATGAATGATCATGGCTAGTAAGGACCGGGATCATTAACCCCTAGACCATGGCCTCAAGTGCTAGATCTACTAATTTTTTTTTTTAAAAACCTCCAAGGACAGTGACTCTACCACCTCCCTGGGCAGCCTGTTCCAGTGCCCAACCACTCTCAATAAAGAGCTTCTTCCTAAGATAGAATCTAAACCTCCCCTGATACAAATTTGGGCCATTTGGGAGTAAAGTAATGGTGGGCCATAAGCAGGAGAGAGAGAGATGAGCATTCCTGCTCCAAGACTTTCATCTGGTGATCCTAGACAGTGGAGAAAAGGAGGTAAAGGGATAGCAGGTGCTCTCTTCACAAATAGCAGACAGCCATTATGCTTTTCTAAGTGGTGCTGTGATTTTTATTTGTTCTTCCTGGGAATTTGGAACTTCTGAATAAGCAAAGTACCATGTACCTTTTTCAGTTTAGCCATTGTACATCTGGACACAGGCTGGACTGGTACCATTTTTTTCCAGAAAAGTTTTTCCAAAGGGAAGAGCTTGACTTCTAATCCTTCCAGTGGCTCAACTCTGAGAATAGTAAAGTTACCTGGACAGTTCTGTTAAAACAATGATTATTTTTTGTTTTTAAGATTTCTTCAGTTCAGTAGAACATGAAAGAAGCAAAAATCCCACACCATTGCAGACTTTGCCCCAGGAAGCTGGTGCTGTTTACTGAGCTGTAGCTATTATCAAGCTCTTGTGAGAGTTTATAAGTCCTATATCGTAATCTGAGCATTCTCAGTCAGACTAACATGGCATCTTTATAGATTAAATAAGCAGGTTTCCAGTTTCTTGTATTGGTTGGGATGACTGCTAAAAACTATTTGAGCCCACACTTTGCAATAGATGGGGTGTGAAAGCATTTAGCTAAGTTGGTTTTAGCTTTAGTTAAACTTTTCCTGCACTGCTGTGATGTGATGATGCCTATAAAACACTGTGTGTACCTTCTGTGTTCATCACATTTACTGCTAATGCGATTCTTTGAATGCCAACTGTGAATTGGATTCTCAAGTTGCATTCTGATCAAGTAGAAATATTCTTGCGGTAATTCCAAATTCAGTTTTGCATAATAAAAGCCTTGACAGCAGTAAAAGTGATTGATAGAATCAGTTCTTCATCCATATACAGTGATCATTATAAAATAATTGTTCTTTGTCTCTTAAGGTAGTTTCTTGGATTATAACTATTTGGATATTTGGATCCCTGACGATTTTTTTACTGGCCCGGGTTCTTGGAGGAGAAGTAAGTACCTGTGTGCAGACAGGATGCAGAGATAATGTAAAATCTCCTGGTGCACTTTTCCAGTAGCAGGTGGGTTTTCTTGGTATTTAGGTTTGGACCTTGGAGCCAGCTAAGAGTGGATGCAGCAGGTAAGTGTAATATCTGTGTTTCAGGTCCTTGACCTCCATAATGAAATCTAAAATATAGAGGTGACCAACTGTTCTCTTTCCATGCGATGGGTGCTGTGCTGGATGTGATGAACAAGATGGAAATGTGTTCTGGGACACAGAATTCTGGGATTCCCAGAAATTCTAACATGTGCCTGTGATCCAGAACTGAAACTACTTTTGAGGGACAAGTGCTCCCTTCTCCTTTGCATTGCTCTTGCCGTGCTCTTTGGTGCCCTTTTTGAATAGGGCTAGTAGTGATTGTTTAATGCCCTTGTGGGCAGAGCATCTGGCAGTGTTTGTTTTCATCCTTGGCCTGATGCGTTTCAAACTCACAAACAGAGGAACATCAGCAGATGTTCTTCAGCTGCAAAGCCACTGGAAGTTCTGGCCTGCATCTTTCCCTCCAGCTGCTTGCACCAGGGGTTTGCAGTAGGTGTTTGAGGTATTTATAGCTTGAGTCACTGAGTGATTCATCTCTAAACAGAAAATTCGTTACAGCAACAGGGCAACAGTCAGGAGGTGTTGCAGTGAACATTACATGATCTGTTCGTTTTCCTCTGGGGGAACCAGAGCTTGACCATTCACCGAGGTGCACATCAATGTGATGAACAGCAAAATGGAGTTTGTTATCACGTGGCGTACACTTACATACCCCTGACCTTCGTGTACGTCCCTTTTTTCCCACAGACGTAGCAGAATAGAGAACCTATCGCGTCACATCCCGCAAGCCCGCTTGCGCACAATACAACAAGGAGGGTAGAACATTATTGAACTGTGTTATGAAGAACTAAATAAACACTAACACTTCATTTTTCTTTGCGTTTTTCTATGAGTCTTGCATTCATTGAGTGTTGCAGACTTCCTACATTATTTCCATTGATGTAGTTTTTTTGTTTATCCATTTATAATAATTGCGAGGCTGTTCTCATGTGAACACTGCTTTTTCTGGGATTGCATGGTGGTTCTGCACACCAGCATCCTCCAGCTGCGCTTAAATCCATCTGGCTCAAAAAGTGCCATTATCAGTATGTATGAACTGAGGATGACGTATCGGTCTGCACAGTTTGCTGTGAAGGATCAGTGGCCATGAGAGGTCACTTGTCTTGACACTGTTTTTCCTCTTCAATTCAAGAAGCCCACCAGAGCCCAGGAACATTTCAACACTATGGTTTGAAATAGTAAATTTATCTGAAAATTGGAAGATTTCTATACCTTGGCGGGTGGGGATCAGGTGCTGTGTCTTCCACTGACTCCAAAAGCATTTGTGTACTTCATATATGTGCAGTGGGTATGAGTGTTTTAATGCATAAAACTGTGTCTTTGCTGCTTGTGACAGCAACAAAGCTGAGGCTATCACTGGTGATGAAGAGGTTTTCTCTGGTTCTGTTCTCCTGGTATTGTGTACATTCTCTAGAGAGTGTCTATTGAAAACTGTGTAAGGACAAATGTAAAGGAGAGGGGTAGGTGGAATGACTTTGTTTAACCTGCTGATATAGTTCCTTAGAAGTGATAAAATTATACTTTACAGTGTTTTTTAACAAAAAGGCAAAAATCCCCACCCCACACCTAGAGCTGAATATTAGTTGTAACATTCCAGGTGGTAGCACTTAAAGGATTTTATACTTTAGCTGAAATACCATGAATACCCAGCACATGATCGTCATTGCTGTTCATGCTGCTGTAACAAGATCTGTGTTTGATGACAAAGAGTGACTACCACAAAGTAAGTTTGTTCTGTGCTTGAAAATTTCAGGTTGCTTATGGCCAAGTTCTTGGTGTCATAGGATATTCCCTGCTTCCCCTCATCGTCATAGCACCTGTACTTTTAGTGGTTGGATCATTTGAAGTTGTTTCTACCCTAATAAAAGTAAGTTTAGTATAATTTTGAGAATTGCTTAGTTATTTTTTAGTTCCCTAATGTTTTGTGTTATTGTGTTCAGCACAGTCTGATGATGCGTCGGGAGGTGCAGAGCTGTGTGTGACTTCTGTAATACATTTGGTTGGTATTGTGGATACTGCTATCAAGCAAATCCTGGTTTAGGTGTTTATTTTGAGTACTTCTGGAGATAGTGTGGTTGCTATAGCAATACTTATTAGTAAAGGGTTATGTTATGTATTTTGCTGTGCTGTACTAGTAGCATTAAAAATCGCAATAAGAATTACTGAGGCTGAAAAAGACCTCTGAGTTCATCCATCTCAGCCCATGAACTAACATCACCACATCAGCCAGTCCAGGGCACTAAGGGCCACAGCCAGTCTGTCCTTAAACACCTCCAGGGATGGGGACTTCACCACTGCTGTGGGCAGTCCAGGCTCTGATCACCCTTTCTGTGAGGAAGGGCTTCCTAACATCCAATGTAACCGCCCCCTGGCACAGTTTCAGGCCCTGCCCTCTTATCCTAGCACTAGTTGCCTGGGAGAAGAGCCCAACCCTGAGTTGACTACATCTTCCCTTCAGGTAGTTACAGAGAGTGATAAGGTTCCACCTGAGTCTGTTCCAGGCTAAACACTGCCAGCTCTGTTAGCCTCTCCTCATCAGGTCCTCATCAGGCTTTCCCTCTGGGCCCTTCAGGTTTGTTGCCCCTTGGGGCCTGCTCCAGCCACTCAATCTCTTTCTTGAAGTGAGGGGTCCAGAACTGCCCCCAGTACACAAGTTGAGGCCTCATCAGTGCCCAGTACAGGAGGACAGTTAAATCCCTAGTCCTACTGACCACAGTATTGCTGATATGGATGCCATTGGTCTTTCATGCCACCTGGGCATCCTGCTGGCTCCTGTTCAGCTAGTTGTCAGCCAGAAAATAAATAGGATTATCATTTTGGGAAGACAATGCATAATTAAACCTAAAAAAGAATCAAAAGTTAATCTATTGTAGCTTTTCCCCCCCCTATTCAGCTTATTTTTAGGTACCTCAGCATGAATATTACATTAGTCATTGTTCTGAGACCTTCCCACAGTGGCAGCAGTGGGAAGGTCTCAACACCCTTTACAGAGAAGGCAGGAGGTGTTCACATTCTGCAGGTGTGGAATGTGAGGCATAAAGTGAGAAGAACTTGCCTGACCACACCTGCTGTTGGACATCTTTTAGGGAGCTAGCAGTTTTCCCTGATAGATGCCAGAAATACATGAAGTTTCTGAATGCTTAGAGTGCTGCTTAATGTGCTTTTAGGAAGTCTTTGAAGTTACTGCTTTTGGAAAGGCTGAGGGGAAAAATCCAGTTGCTAGCTAAATGTGTACTTTCTGAGTTCCTGTCTAGCTGATTGATTTTTCTCATTTTAGTTTGCTGGTAAACAGTGTTAATTTAAATGCAGCAAAAGTGTAGGATAAATATCACAAGAGCAGCAATTTTGTTAACTTTGAGTTCTTCAGTGGTAGAGTCAGAAAGCAAATCATTAACTTGCCAGTTAACTAATGCGACTTGAAAACAAATACATGTTAATGAAACGTCTCTTACTTGATTACTACTAACAGCATTGTGTTAACTTCAGGGTGAGCCTGTGCAAGGTTCTTGGTATGTTAGTGTGAAAATGCTTGACAAGTCCCACAGCCCAACTCCTCATGATGGTGTGAGAGCTCGCTGCCTGGGGAAACAATTCACAGTCGGAAGTGAAATTCTGGAATCCTGCTAGCTGCAATCAACAAAGTAAACTACTCAAATAATGCACCTCAGTGCTCCTTGCAGCAGTTTCCCCTCATGGATTTTAGGGTCTTAGGGACTTAAGTTGTAGTGGTTGTCCCTCATAGAATCATTAGGGATTAGAACCTTGAAAGATCATCCAGTCCAATTCCCCTGCCATAGCAGAATCACCTAGACCAAGTTGCACAGAAACACATGCAGGTGGGTCTTGAATGTCTCCAGAGGAGACTCCACAACCCCCCCTAGGCATCCTGTTCCAGTGCTCTGTCACCCTCACTGCAAAGAAGTTCCTTCTGATATTTATATGGAACCTCCTCTGTTCCAGCTTGCACCCATTACCCCTTGTCCTGTCACCAGATGACCTTGAGAAGAGCCTGGCTCCATCTTCCTGACACCCACCCCTCACATATTTATAGACAGTGATGAGCCCATCTCTGTAGTGCAGGGTTAGGCAGCAAAACCAGAAATAGGCAATCACATGCGAATTTTTTCATGTGGTTGTTAGGGTTCTTTTTTGGGTTTGGTGTGGTGTTTTGTAAATATAACCCCTCGAGGGGTTCAAGTTCAATGTAATCCCTCAAGAGGCTTTCAGCTCCTTGGACAGAAATGGGAAGGAAGTTCTTTGCTGGGGATCCCATTATGTCAGCCCTCTCTGCTCTGGGGTTTTGCAGAAGGTTACAGTAGATTTGCATGCTGCTTAGTTTTAAGTTTATCCATTTTTATTAATATTGAAGATGCTGCTACTTGATCATGTCTGACGTTTTGCTATAACCTTGTTAGTTTGGTGATTGTATTAAGTTCACGTACCTCAAGATTACTTAAAAAAACCCTACTTCATATAACACAGTGGGTATCATGGATAAGGTTACTTTCAAGCAGACTTAAACTGGTTTTTAACTAGGTAAGCAATACTGATTTTGAATAAGATGGCATTTTGGCAGGCTGCTTGCTGCACCTGAAAGGAATAGGAATGTAAGATTCAGTTACCCTGAGGTGGGGGCACCATAATTAAGGAGAAACGTATGAGCCAAATGAATCCTGAAATAAAAAATGCTGCTGTGTATTGTAGGAGTGAGAGACAAGAGTAGCAACTCTCTTGCATAAATAAAGAATGGGGTTAATAGTTGGGGTTATTTAAGGTAAAAAAGTTGTTATTCTAGTGAAGTTTCAAGATTAGCAGTGTGTGTGTGTAAGCTTAGGGCTTGCTTTGTAGTATCTATATGGTTATACAGTAGAAAATGTCCTGTAGATCCTTAGCTGCTCTTACGTGAAAATGCTGATTTCTGAAATGTTTCTGTACACTGAAATGGAAATGCATAGTAGCTGCTAGGGGTGGGTATGTGGAGTTTTCCTCTTCCCAAAGTACTTTTTTGGTGGGGTTTTTTTTTCTTGACATTTAAAGAGATTTTCTTGTGGTGTCAGCTTAGACTGTTCATTTTCTTTTCCAGTTGTTTGGAGTCTTTTGGGCCGCCTACAGTGCTGCATCATTACTAGTTGGAGAAGAATTCAAGACCAAGAAACCCCTCCTAATTTATCCGATCTTTTTATTATACATTTATTTTCTGTCCTTGTACACAGGGGTGTGATCTAGCACCAGATGTGGCCAGGAACCATGTTTTTGTTACTTGCAAACTGATAATGCATCAGATTAAGGAGGCTGGAGAAAATACAAGTGACTGTTTTGTATCCAGTTGTCAAGGTGTTTTAAGATTGAAGAGCATATTTGTGTATATTATTTAATAAAGCAATTGTAGCTATATAGATTTGTATCAAAGTTCTAGGTTTGTTTAAGACTCTTAAGATTTTAATGAACAAATTAAGATAACCTTGTGTTTTATAAAAAACATCGTAGCAAAACCACAACTCTATACCTGTGCCAAAAGCACAAGGACCAGATTACTATATGGGAGCAGAGAAATGAGAAGTTAATTGTAACGATCTTGAAGTGCAATTTTTTCTTTAGAGCTTAAACACAGCTGGCTTTTCTGGCACAGCAAATAATGTAGATAATACCTATTTATGAAATGGTCCCAATTGTTTGCAGAATAGTCTGTATAATCAAGATGTGAAGATACTACTTTTCATTTAGTGCCTCAATTATTTCGATTTTGCTACTGAGTTTCCACAAATTCCAATTTGTTCTCAAAGCGTGTATATACCGTGTATTTTGTATGGATGGCTTCTGTGTAGCGTAAACACTCCTTGGTTAAAAACAAACATTGGGATTTTTAACAACTGAAGAGACAGGTATTCAAAGTCTTCACGTACTATCTCTGACCAAAGGAGGACGATACTTAAAATATTAAAATGTCTATGTAGAGAATCAAAATATTTTATTTAAAAGCAAAAATTTACAGAGTATCTTTCACTATCTAGTACTGGCTTAACGTTGGAGAAAAAGGATGAGCTATTAATCCATGTGGTCTCTAAACAATGGTATTTTATGATGACAAAATAAAAAGAATGCTTCCCTAACAGTTTTACAACATCTTGTTCTGTCTTGCTTTGAGTAGCAGGGTATTTAACATGTATCCATTGCCCCCACTACTGTTAATCCCTTCTGAAGAGAAATACAGTATTTCCAGGGCCAGATTCTCCCTCCCTAAGTAAGGCAGAATTCCAGCCTTCTATTGAGCTCATTGTGACTGTCCCAGGATTCCACAATAACATGATGATGTGAAATATTTCCTCTGCACTGTGTTGATTGCTTATGTCATGGTCTTTATTGGGAGTGTTTCTTCACAAGGGAAGTTCTTCCACTGCAGTTCATTTTGCATGTCTCAAGTAGAGGTGTTTGCAGTCTGCAGTATTGCCAGACAGATCTTCATGTTGGTTTGGGGTTTTTTTTTGGTAACAGGAAAAAGCATTCCCCCTGCTTTATATTTTTTAATGCTGCAAATAAACATCAGTTATGGCAAGATAATAGAATAGCAAGGCCTGCCTTTGATTCCCAATGGATGTATTTCTTATTACAACTTCAGTGTTTCAGCTTTTTAGACAGTGTAACTTGTCATGCTTGTAACGTGTTTTTGACTGTCATTGCTGATGCAAAATACATGTTTAAGTTTCAGCTCTACAGCAGACCGTTGGCTTATTCAGTTTGCTTTTCTGGCTGATACATGCATTGGTTTTAAGCAGAACTACTTAGAGATGATGCTGTACAGGAATTGTAATACTGCAAATGACAAGAACTCACAGGTTCCACTTTTCACCTAATTTCTTATTTGTGCAGGACTTCTGGTGGAATTACTGTGTAACTATAGTAAATTACACCATCAGCATAGGTCTTACTGCTAGTGTTTTTTGAGCATCAATTCCATATTTAACAAAACTTGAAACATGCAGGGTTACAGTGTATGGGGGGGGATAATGCCATTAGCTTTGCTATCTTGCTAGATAAGCCAGTCTCACCTCTGTTTTTTATTACTTATATTCCTGTTAAACAAAAAAATACACTGCTACTGTTAAAAGATTCGATCTAGCCCCCGTGGATGCATGTTTAGCATTACCACCAGTGTGAAAGCGAGGACACATCCAGTGCAGCAGGCTGCCACAGTGCTGTAAGTTCATTTCCTCTTTACATGCACGTTAGGTGTTTGCAGTGGTGATGATCGCACAAAGAATGCAAGGATCTTCTAGTTCAATTTTCAAATCTCTTTATTTCTTCTCAGATGCTGTTCTGTGAAACTTCACATTGCAGTGTTAACAGTTCCTCTCATCACATTGGCACACGTGTAATATATAGTGCAGACAGGCACTTAACACAGTGCATGCTTAGTACACAAATGCAGGTTTGCGCTTTTTTTATCTTAGCAGCTGCAGGGCTGCCTTATGCATAAGTTGTGTGAGAAACATGTACAAACAGCTCTCAAATGGTTCTGACAGAGTGTAATAACTTTGCATTCAACAGACTCGTACATTTAGACAAGGTATGTGTATACATATGACATGTATTTTATAAACATTTTAAATTAAACTTGTTTATGGCCTAGACAGAGTTCATTTATATTGACTGAGTTAAGCTACAGTTACATTCCCATACATGTCAGCAAGGTCTGAGGCTGCAGAAGATCTAATTCTGGCCGTCAAAGCTGGAAACTCGGTGCACATCCATAGAACACAAAGTTCCCTTTCAAGGTGTAATACTGCATTTCAAGGTAGGGATTTGGGTATCATACCTGAGGGAGTTACCCTCTCTGGAGACCTTTTGCGTGGAGCAGCTAGACACATTATCTGTCTGTTTTCCCATTATCAGAGAAATTATTGTCACAAAGTGTATTAAACCAGTTGTTGGAATGTGGGGACAATGCTCTGCCTGAAATCTGCTGCAAGTTTTGGTGCTGCCTTTACTGGTCTTTAAGGGTTTGTTTGTTTCCATTCTTAAAGCACCGAAGGACAGTTTTGATTAGCCGGAGTGGCAAACATCTGCCTGATTTAGGGTTTATTTTCTCTTACTCATTTTTTCTTTACACAGATACTGTATTTCTTGCCATTTCCTGGCAGCCTATACTAATTTGGTTCCTTCTAATAAAAATCCTGTTATATTTTAGAAGTCATTCTATTTAATGCCATCGGTATCCAAACGCTTTCTCTGTAGAACGTGTCAGTTCGGCCAAGAAGTGCCCACAGGCAGCCTTTGTGAGTACAAGCAACCGCCAGGGCTGGGCAGAGCTGTGCGGCTGTTCCGGCAGGTCAACAGGGCAACCGCAAGCAAACAGAAAAAGTTTTAGTCTACTCCTTTAATTTTTGGAACCCGGTGAATTCTGTTTCCCTACAAATTGTATGGGTACGATGTCTCAAGACTTAATCTTTGGAGGGGAGGAGGGGGTGAGTCCTGGCTCCGCTGTGTGTTGGGCAGCAGGAGCCAGCCCTGGCTTCTCCATTAAGCTCCTAAGGGAGGCTCTCCGAGCGCCGCTGGTCAGGCTCCAGCTCACAGGGCAAGGCAGCTGCGCGGACTTTCACCTCTGCCCTTGGTGGCCCAACCGGGGCAGCTTCCTGCGGGGCTCTGACCTCGCCAACCACGAGAACAACCGGTCTCGGAACCGGGCACCCAAAACAAACCCCTCATTCGGTTACCCCCGTCGGGCGAAGGCCCCCTCCCGCTTATGGCCCGCGGTTTGTCCGAAGCGGAGGTGGCGCCGCAGCGGCGAGGGACAGAAGCAGATACTGGGCAGGATCACTCGGGGCGAGCGGAGCCCGTAGCGGAGTGAATGGCGAGAACACCCCTCCCGGGAAGTGCCCCCAGCTCTGCTAGGGCACTACTACCTTGCCCGCTCCACGCGCCTGCGCAGACGCGCCGGGTCGCTTGGGGGCGCTGTCCTCTGAGCGCGCCGTGAGCGCGCGCGCACATAGGCTGGGCCGGGGCGCGGTGATTAGGACGCGCGCGCAGCGTAGCCCCGACTCTCCCCCACCCTCTCGCTGACGGGCGGC
>VZRI01007022.1:135876-179408 GCA_013397515.1 Upupa epops | reverse complement strand
AGATGGCGACAGCGGCGACGGCCTCCTGCTCGGCAGCGGCCGCGGCGGCGCCCGCTGGGCCCGGTCCGATGTCGGGCGGGCCGGGCTCCTGCGAGTGGCTTCTGCTGCGGGACGGCTGTCTGCGCTGCGACGCCGACGGGCTGTGCAGCCTCTGCTACCACCCGGCGCTCAACGCCATCCTGGCCGTGACCGCCCGCGGCGCCATCAAAGTCATCGACGGCACCTCGGGGGCCACGCTTCAGGCCTCGGCCCTCAACGGTGAGAGCTGGGCCTGCGGCCTGGTGTGGTCACGACGGAGGCTGGGCGGGAGGGTCGCCGGGAACAGGTGTCATTGGCGGTGGGCGAGCAGCGCGGCTTGGGCTTGGTTCGGACTCTCGGCGTCCAAGGATTTCCGCCGGCTCTTCCTCACCGCTTCGTGTTTTTCAAGCCTGAGCGGCTCCTACTCCTTGAGCCAACACAGACGCTTTTCTCTCTGCAAACACGTATAGAGGCAGGGCAGCTAGAAAATGAAACAGGAATGGAAGGTATAGGACGGGGGGGTTATTCTTGTATTTAATTTTTTTATGTGCACTTTGTGGGTGACATAATGTTGAACCTTCCAAAGACGAGAAGCAAACGTGAAGGATAGGACTACTTCTAATTCTTACTGAAACGTGATACTGCAGTAATTTATTTATTTATTGAGTCTTAATCTGGCTTTGTTACAAAGCCTTCTTTCTAAAGGTGTCATTTGTCTTACAGCAGGAGGTATTTAAGATCAGAATACTTATAAAGTGATGTGGTAGCATTTTTTATCTATGCATAGTTCTTAATGCTTCTGAGTATTTACTCTGGTGCTGGTAATCGTATCCCCGTTGATAGATGAAGGAGGCTTGGTGATCTATTGACTTTTTTGGAGGCTAAGGCTGTAGCATTCCCATAACTATGAAACAACTTCCTTTGTTGCCCCCAGATGTGTTTGTGCTATTTGATCTATGGGAAAATATTCACAACCTGTTAAGAGCTTTGTTCCTGGTTTGTTAATGATTCTTAAGCTTCAGTACTGTTCAGAACATTGTTGTGAGACCAGCCCTTGGAGTGGAAGATAAGATTCTTACTACTTGTGTGTTTCCCCCATTCAGCTGCTTCTTACAGCTGTATAGTTGAGGGTAGCTTTGCTGAGTGCTGGTAATGAAGAGCTGTTGTGGCATAGCAATGTTTTGTATCGTGTTGAAGTGTTGTGCTTTGGGTAATGTGCTATCACCTTGAAAACCAGCAGCTGTTTTACAGTGTCCAACTAAATTGTCACAAAAACCTTGCATTTCCTTTCAGAAGTTAAAGACAGCACAATGTAAAGAAAAAGTTGTGTGGAATTGTTAAGAACCTGTCACCTCTTTTTTTTCCTGATTCCTTCTGTTGATAATGAGACTCCTACAGGGTGTTTTCTCTGGAATCAGGTCACTGTTTCTGTAATTCCTGATTTTTACCATGCTCTTCTTCGAGTGCTTTTCTTAATAATAAGTTCATTTCTTCAAGCTATTACTGGAGTTGGAGAATCACTCTTAAGTTGTGGATGAAGAAGGCATAAATCAAAGGCTTAACTGGTAATTGGTTGTCTGTGTCTGAGATGTTTAATTCTCATGAATCGAGAATAAAGAGAAGTGAACTGTAAATCGAAGTGTAGGCAGCTGTTTTGTACTTTTTTATGATAGAATCCTTGGAAGGGATTTGATTTAGTATTCAAAATGCTAGTGGCAATTCTCCAGTAAATAGTACCTGTTTAAAAATAACTTAGTGCTTTGTTTCTACTGCCTACATCCTGGCATGTGTGCTTCCTTCAGTGTCAGCCTTCACTGGGTCAGAGTTGCTCTAAAAGGTGGTTTCTGCTACTCAGGTGGAATCATGGAATTGCTAGTAGTCAACCCTGGTTTTGTCTGTGCAGCATAGCTGATGGTTACCTTACTGGGAAAAAAACCCTAAACCTTTGATTAGTTTGAAGAAATTCTAAATGAATGTCCTTGCAGACTGAAACTGACATGCTTGTCAGACATCTGGGTCCTCTTACGGTTGGTGTCTGTTAGGGCTGTTTGCAGCCACATTTGCTCTTCTTGTCTCCCTTTCTAGTCTTTCTTTGACGTAAGGAGGGAAAGGAAATTCAAATACCCCTTGATGCCTGCTTGATCTGTACTGCAGGAGCTCTTTAATGTAGGATATTTGTAGTTGGAGACTCAGACCTGTAGTCCGTCCCTGCTCCCGTCTCCTGCCATAAATGACAGGTCAAAGGATGTCGTTGCTTCAGGGACTTCTGGTGCTACAACTAAAAATAGTGCCCCTAGGAATTAAAACTGCTTCTCTTCAGAGACTACTTGTCCTCCTTGGTAACTGGGCTGCAGGTTTTGGCCCTGCCAGAAGATTTATGTTGGACAGAAACACTGTTGCTCATCGCTCAAGGGAAAACACAACATAGCAGGCCTCCCGCTAGAAAGCAGAGCAAGAAAAGGATCCTCCATCAAGGAATGCAGGTGGAAAAGAAATGGCCACCAGTCCTCGGTGGTGTTTTTGTTTGCTGAGGGACTTCAGTGCAGCAGTGTGCTAAGCTTTGAGCATCTTCTCAGTGAGATGATTGAAGGAGGCAGCCTTTGCTGAAATGTGAATGTCGCTTGCTGTTGTTGATGTGTAAAGGAGGAAGACACAAGATTCGCAGCCAAAAGATAGCTTATTTATAGATTTGATCCAATCATGAGGGTGTGGTCTCTGGTCTGAGGGCTTCAGTTTCTCATGTGAACATTGCTGGTGCAATGTATGTGATGATCCACCACTTGTTTCTCTGTGCCTGAGCTGTAGGAATCCAGTGAGGATTATGAATATTACCAATATCACACCAAGTCTTCATCATAGAATCATTGGGGATCAGAAGGAACCTTTAAAGATCATCCAGTCCAATCCCCCTGACACAGCAGGATCACCTAGACCAAGTCACACAGGAACACATCCAGGCGGGTCTGGAGCATCTTCAGAGAAGAAGACTCGGCAACCCCCCTGGGCAGCCTGTTCCGATGCTGTGTTACCCTCACTGTGATATTTATATGAAACCTCCTCTGTTCCAGCTTGCACCCAGTGCCCCTTATCCTATCACTATATGACCTTGAGAAGAGCCTGGCTCCATCCTCCTGACACCCACCACGTATTTATAGACAATAATGAGGTCCCCCCTCAGCCTCCTCCAAGCTGAAGAGACCCAGCTCCCTCAGCCTTTCCTCATAAGAGAGCTATTCTACTTCCTTCATCATCTTTGTTGCTCTACACTGGACTCCTTCCAGCAGCTCTGTGTCCTTCTTGAACTGAGGGGCCCAGAACTGGATGGAACACTCCAGATGTGGTGTCACTAGTGCAGAGTAGAGGGGGAGAAGAACCTGTCTCGATCTGCTATCCACCCCCTTCTGATGCACCCCAGGATGCTGTTGGCCTTCTTGGAAAGGACCCCCAGGTTCCTTTCCCCTGCACTGCTGTCCAGCAGGTCAGTCCCCAACCTGTACTGGTCCCTGGGCTTGTTCTTGCCCAGATGAAACACACCACACTTAGCCATGTTGTATCTCAATAAATTTCTCTCTGCCCAGCGCTCTAGCCTGTCCAGGTCTCGCTGAATGGCAGCATAGCCTACTGGGGTGTCAGCGGCACCACTCAGCTTCGTGTCATCAGCAAACTTGCTGACAGTGCACCCTAATCCCACATCCAGTGTATGGGTTGAAGAGGACTCTTCTCACTACTGATCCTTGGGGAACTCCACCAGATACAGGCCTCCAACTAGACTGTCCCATTCACCTCTACTGCAGGCTTCTATCCTGCAGCCAGTTCACAATCCACCTCACTACCCCAATCGTCCAGTCCACACTGCCTCAGTTTGGCCGTGAGGATGCTATGTGAGACTGTGTCAAATGCCTTTCTGAAGTCAAGACAGACCACATCCACTGCTCTGCCATCATCTATCCACTTGGTTATGCCCTCATAAAAAGCTATCAGGTTGGTCAAGCATGACTTCCCCTTGGTGAAGCCATGCTGACTGTCCCTAATGACCCTCTTGTCCCTGATGTGCCTAGAGACCGTGTCCAGGACAAATTGTTCCATCTCCTTTCCTGTGATGAAGGTGAGGCTGACCGGTCTAGAGATACCTGGGTCCGCATTCTTACCCTTCTTGAAGATTGCAGTGACATTTGCTGACCTCCAGTCCCTAGGGACCTCTCCTGATCCCCATGACTTAGAAAAGGTGATGGAGAGTGGCTTAGCAATGACTTCTGCCATCTCCCTTAGCACGCGCAGGTGCATCCCATCAGGGCCCATGGATTTATGTACAATTCAGTTTGCTCAACGCATCCCTAACCCAGTCCTCATCAAGCAGGGCAGGCTCCTCTCTTGCCTCAACTTCCCCTAGACCCTCAGCAGTCTGGGGTTTGATAACCAGGACAGCTCCCAGAAGTATAGACAGAGTCAAAGAAGGTGTTCACTGTCATATCTATGCCATAAATTTGTGAACATCCATGTAGGCTCTGCAGGCCTGTTGAAGCAGACTGAGGTATCATTTACATTAGCCCATAGCATGGTAGTGGATGAAAGTGCTACTGGCAAGATGAAAATTGGGTGACTTTTTCACATAAATCTTTGTATTACCTGGTCATGATGTCCTTTTCATTCAGTGATTCTGCTAATAAGGTGGTTGCTTTTGTACTTAGCATTTTGAAGAGCAACACTGAGAATGCAGAGACAGTTCTTGTGATGGCTGGATATTAGGCATTTCAGTGTGTTCGCTGGTAGTCGTTAGGGCTGGTGCTGAATCTGTTCTTCAAGTCTACCAAGTACTGTGTTTTTGCTCAGGCATGTAAACGTTTGTGTGCTTTCAGTTACAAGTTGAATCCCAGGAGCAAAAGTGATTGAATGATCAATCTCCAAATGCAGCACTGTGGATGAACACTTCTCTCTGCATCAAAAACAAACCCAAAAAAGCCTACCAACACCCCCTGCCCAAAGAATCAAAGTGAACTACCAGAATAATCTCCAGGGACTCTGCAGTCACTTCTTTCTATTTACAAACGAAACGAGATAGCTGCTTGAACTGGAAGAGCACTCTAGTTCCCAGTGAAGGTGGGAGGATAATCCAGGAGGGTAGTAAGAAACCATAATTGGCTGTCAAATGGACAGTGGCTGTCTTGGATGTTTCTCTTGTTCTTTCTAGATGAATTTGATGTAGTGAATAAGGTTCTGAAGTTATTGCTGAAATGCGTAGTGTTTCATAGGTAAAGACCTATAAGTTACTGTAGAGACACTAACAGCAACCAAAATACAGCTGTCTGAAACGAGTCATTTCCTGGAGGGGAAACTGAAGGCTTTCCTATGGCAGCAAGTTCAGCACTGTTTTCTGTCTGTCCGCATGCCCTTGGGGATGCCCTGTTTCAGTTCAGCTGGATTATGAAGCCCTGGAAATCTATCAAGGAGTATCTAGTTCTCTTAATTTTTGGTTCCTTTCCATGTGATGCAGGAGGCAAAACAAGAAAATACACTTTTACAGCTTGGAGGTCACAGAGGGTATGTGCACTTGTTTCCTCTAGGAGGAAACTGTTGACATAGTCTGTGGTCCAGTTCTACACTTGAGTTACTTGAAGAAAGCAGCAGCAGTTTCAACTGCATCAAGGTCACTGAGGTAATGCTGCTCAAGTTGTATCCTTCATTCCTCAGAACTGGGTCAAGCTTCTTGGCTCTTTCTTTCATTTGTTCAGTTATGAGATAAAAAAGGCTGTTGGTATCAATACAGAATTTTCTCATTGCATAGGGAGTATTGTCAAATGTCTGGTCCTCTGCTACAGCCCACCTTGTGTTTGAGTAGCATTAGATGACCATGCTAATCTGGTGTGGGCAAAATGCTTCTTGGAGATTATTCCATTGATTCATGTGATCTTGAGGTCATTCTTGAAGAACCTTAAGAATTCGAATAGCACCAACATTGCTAGATTTTTGTAGTGCAGTGTTTTATACCATTGAAGGTTCTAGACTGCTGTCTGGTGCATTTGTCTGCGGACTTCATCAGACCATGTTGACTGATAGCCTTTCTGACTTCCTGTGCTTCTGGCTAAACCTAAGCTGTTCTTTCTGGCTTCTGTGAAAACACATCTGGATTATCTTGTGCAGTAACTAAACCGGAGTGAAACCAGAGCTCTCTGCTTTTCATGTACCTTTAAGAAAGTGTTTGCATTACTGCATTTACTGCAGTGTTGCAGAAGTAAGAGCAAGCAGCAGTGCAGGCATATGCTACGTTGTCATGGAAGAGAGCACAGCAGCTTCTGTTTTATTGGTAGATCATTCATATCTGGACTTGATGGATTCATGGCTGTCATTGCAACAGTAGCACTCTTTTATTGCAGAACCAGATAACCAGAAAGTGCCTAGCCCTCTGCAAATGGGCTTTGAAAAAAATGCATGAATATGGATCTTGAAATGTTTTTTTGTGACCCAGACAGAACATACTATGACCCACAGCAGAGATTTGTACTTTGATTTCCTGGCCTATTCCGTCTTGCAGGCCCTTGAGGTATTTCTCATTGATACGATAGTCCTCAGGAAAATACTGATTTTTTTTTTTTTTTCCCAACCTCAGTGCTGATTATGGTTCAGCTGTGGTCAAGACAGATTTTGGTATGCTTGTGCAGAGAACCCTTCAGCTTACCTCCTGGGCTTGTTGTGTGCTGTATTGTATAATACGTAGAAGAAACCTGGAAGGAATATGTTCTGGCAGAGATAATTTATTAGTTCAAGTACAGAACATTGTGAAAGAAAGTACTGGAAACATAGAAAAGATTTTTGGTTAGGGTTGTCCTACCTAGTGATCTTTACAAGTCTTGAATTTTTTACTAGTTTGAGCATCGTGGTCATCAGTGGTTTGGGTCTAGTCTAGTGTCTTGTCCTGTATTTGTTCCTTTCTAGCAGCCCACTGTTATATTACCTGGCTCAGTAGAAGCGTTTCTGCATCTTTATGTTGTTTATAGCAGGATTTTTCTGGTGGCTATTGCATTGGTATCCATGACTTGTGCTTTACTGAAATCATACTGTTGTAGAGTGTGTTGGGTTGGAAGAGACCTCCAAAGCCCCCCTGCAACAAGTAGGGCCATCTCTCACTAGAACAGATTAGTGAGAGCCCTATCCAGCCTGATCTAGAAGGGCTCCAGGGATGGGGCCTCCACCACCTCTCTGGGCAACTTGTTCCAAGGATCCCCCACCCTCAGATTCAACACTTTTTTCTTCCTGTCCAGCCCCCATCTGCCCATTTCCAGCTTCAGACCATGACTCCTCATCCTATTGTTTCCTGTCCTTGGGAACAATCTTCGAGATTTTATAAGACAGTACATAGCATATTTTCCTTTCACTCTGAAGATTGAATTGTTTTTCTTAAGGTTTTAGTAGCAGTTCTGATTTTTGTTTTGGTATGGCATTGATCTGATGTTAAACCTCTCTGTCATTGCTGTTCTGATGATTCTTTAATTTTGCATCAACATTGTGATGTCTTTGAAAAATGCTTCCTAGGCTGCCTCAGAGGTGGGGAGAATGCTTACAACTGCATGGACTCATGGGCACCTTCTGAATGAATCAATCAGACCTAGGTTATGTAACAAGATAGCGTTTTGCATGTTGGCCATTCCTCTGGGATCAGGAGTTGCTCACCGTTTTTTAACTTTTACATAAAAATATGTACGTGTGGATCAGTTCACTGCTCCTGACGGCTCTAAAGTGATGCCGCAGTATTGCTTTCTGCTATTAGAAAGCTGTCCTTTAAATAGTTAATGCTCTCTTAATTGCAGTGACTGCTTGTAGTAACCAGATGAGTGTCTGTCATTGTGTGAAAATTCAAGTAAGAACAACTTTTGCCTTCAGTTCTCACATACTGAAGTCCACATGACATGCAAATTTGCAAAGCATTCCATATTTTTGAATATTTTCTTATTTTTTTGGGGCAGAGTGGCTGGAGAGCTGCCTGGTGGAAAAGGACCTGGGGGTGTTGTTTCACAGCTGGCTGAACAGGAGCCAGCACTTAGCCCAGGTGGCCAAGAAGGCCAAGGGCATCCTGGCTTGGATCAGGAACAGTGTAACCAGCAAGAGTAGGGAGGTGATGGTGCCCCTGTACTCTGCACTCATGAGATCACACTTTGAGTACTGGGTCCAGTTTTGGGTGCCACAGTGTAAGGAGGAAAATGAGGTGCTGGAGCAGGGCCAGAGAAGAGCAATGAGGCTGAGAGGAGCTCTGGAAAACAGACTGTATGAGGAGTGGCTGCAGGACCTGGGATTATTTAGTCTAGAGAAGAAGAGGCTGAAAGGAGACCATATTGCTCTCTACAGCTACCTCAAAGGAGGTTGCAGCAGAGCTGGTGCTGGTCTCTCCTGCTAAATAACTAAAGACAGGATGAGAGTGAATGGCTTCAAGTTGTGTCAAGGGAGGTTTAGATTGGATCTTAGGAAGAAGCTCTTTCCTGAGAGTGGTTGAACACTGGAACAGGCTGCTCAGGGAGGTGGTGGAGTGACCGTCCCTGGAGGTGTCTGAAAACTGTGCAGCTAGAGCACTTGAGGCCATGATCTCAGGGTTCAGGAGATGTTGGCATGAGGGCTGGACTGATGATCCTGGAGGTCCTTTCCAGCCTTGATGATTCTATGATTCTGTGATTACCAACACTTGCAGCTCTTTTTGTTTCAGCAGAGTCAGGTACTGGGTTGGGTATGGGCCCAGTTCCTTTGCTACCTTGTCTTGGGGAAGAGTATTAAGATTTGGCAGGGATACAGTGCCCATACACAGCTACTGAGAATGACTGTGGGAACTGTGGTATATGCAGAGTGTTTGTTCTGAAGGTTTGTATTTATGTGAGGGGAAATGATGATTCACAGATAACAATGGTGTGCAAGAGGTGCAAGAGGTGGAGAAGTAACAGCTGCTGGTTTTTACAGCTTAGATTAAAAGTGTAAAATTACAGGAAGAATAACTTGCCTGTCATGTAAATGTAAACGCTGTTATGGTAAAGAAAATTCTGATGATATTTGCCAGGGCTGTTCAGAGTATTTTACTGATAATTTTTAATGTGTAACTTAAGAGAGAGGGGAATTCATTTCAGTGTTTTTCAGCTGTCTTTAAAATGATTATTATTGAAAGCGCATAGCCAGTCTCAAGTGCTGGTTAGTGAAGGCTTGTGTAGCACCCAGCCTGTTGGTAGTTCTTCGGTCCTCTGTACAGTTTGTGGAAGCAAAACTTCCCTGGCCTGGCAGAGTGCAGAGCAATTGCAGTCTCATCTGAGCATTTGGCAGCTGTAGGAGAAGACCTTGATAAACTGTTCACTGGGCAACAGGATATGGAGATTCTATCATGAAAAACTTGTTATGGAAAGGGAGAGCTGGGAGGATGAAGAGTGGGACTGTGATGGAGTGACTGGATGACAAGGGGAAGGTTATAAAAGGTTAGGAAAGTAGAAATTTGGGCTAATAGTGAAGACTTGAAAAATAGGAAGTGTTTTACTGGAGAACAAGAAGATTCTGTGGTTATTGTGGAGAAATACTGTGATAGACTTGGTTGACCTGTGTTCCACAGGTTGGTGGCTACAATTCATGTTGTGGTGTAAGCTATGGCATGCGACACTGCTGGATAGACTTTTTGACAGTGGGGATTTTTCCCTATTTGGTTTTCTATAATCTTTGTGAGCCAAAGATCTGCATTTTGTAACAATTAATCTTAGGTTTTCTTTCCATTCAGTACAGAGCAAGGAAAAGTCTTTACTTCCCATTACCTATAGAAGGAGTATGGTAAGACCAGGCTTTCAAGGCTTGAGTGAGCTTTTCTGAATGTCCTCTTTAGAGACGGAGCTACAGTTAAACTTGCAAGTCACAGTGTTTTAATATTTCTGAGCTGAATAGGTGTCTTAAATATACAAGATCCTTCAGTTTTGCTAGCTTCTCTAAAGAATTTGAAAAGGCACCCTAACAACAGTTGCCCTTGTTAAAATAACATGAATGAATCTAGTGTGTTCTACTTTAGCTTTCCTGTGTTAAGCCAGTTATTAGGAGAATGTGAGAATGCATGTAATTAATTTTAAGTGCTCATAATTTAGTGGAGTTGGAGCCTGGGGTACTGAACTCTGAACTAAATCATCAAGCCAGAATGAGATCTAGAAATACGAAATACCAGCTAAAGACTCAGTAGTTATCACATAAGCAATTAGAGCAGTTGTCAAGAGCTAAGCTGAAGATATAAATCCATTTCAGTGCTTTTATGTATGTGGTTTTGGTATTCCCATCTCAGCAGGATGGTAATAGAACTAGAGACTTCAGGTATAGGATGGCATATGTATTCAACCTGGAAAAGATGGGGATGGGGATATGGTTTGGAATGGGTTGGCAAAAGTTGGGTTGGCAGAATTCTGGGTGTATGGTAACTGAATGCAGAGCTGATTGTCGCCTCTAGTACAAGAGCTGAGGGCAGCAGCAAAAGTGACTGTGAGAAGTAGTAAAATAAGGATCTCTGTCTGCAGAACACTGTGGATGGTAGATGTTGGGATTACGAGAGCTTTAGACAAATTCATGGAAGAGCAACCTATCACAGCTCATTATTCATAGAATGATTCAAGTTGGAAGGGACCTTAAAGATCGTCTAGTTCCAACCCCCTGCCACGAGCAGGGATACCCCCGACTAGACCCAGTTGCTCAAAGCCTCATCCAGTCTGGCCTTGAACACTTCGAGGGAGTGCGCAGCCACAACCTCCCTGGGCAGCCTGTTTCAGTGTCTCATCACCCTTCCAGTTTAATCCTACCCTCTAACAGCCTGAAACCATTACCCCTGGTCCTACCTCTACAAGCCCTTGTAAACAGCCCCTCCCCAACTTTCCTGTAGGCCCCCTTCAGGTACAGGAAGGCTGCTGTCAGATCTCCCCCGAGTCTCCTCTTCCCCAGGCTTAACAGCCTCAACTCCCTCATCCTGTCCTTATAAGAGAGGTTCTCCAGCCCTTCACTCATCCTTCTGGCCCTCCTCTGGACTTTCCAACAATTCATTATCTTTCCTGTGTTGGAGTCTTCAGAACTGGGTGCAGTACTCCAGATGTGGGGTCTCACAAGAGCAGAATAGAGGAGGAGGATCATCTCCTTCAACCTACTGGTCATGCTCCTCTTGATGGAGCCCAGGATGCAGTTGGCTTTCTGGACCTCAAGCGAACATTGCTGGCTCATGTTGAGTTTTTTGTCAACCCAAGTCCTTCTACGCAAGGCTGCTCTCAATCCGTTGACAACCCAGCCTGTATTTGTGTCTGGGATTGCCTCGATCCAGTTGCAGGATGTTATACTTGGCCTTGCTGAATCTCTTGAGGTTTGCATGGCCCACCTCTCCAGCCTGTCCAGATCCCTCTGGACTGCATCCCATCCCTCAAGCATGACCACCACACAGCTCAGTGTCATTGGCAAACTTGTTGAGGGTGCACTCAATGCCACTGTCCGTATTGCCAACAAAGATGTTAAACAGCACTGGTCCCAGTGCTGACCCTTGAGGGATGCCACTCATCACTTCTCTCCGTTTGGACTTTGGGCCGTTGACCACAACTCTTTGAGTGCAACCATCCAGCCAATACTTTATCCAGTGAGTAGTCTGTTCATGAAGTCCATGATTTTCCTGTTTGGTGACCAGGATGTCATGTAGGACAGTGTCAGATGCTTTACACAAGTCCAGGTGGATGATGTCGGTTGCTCTTCCCTTGTGCCCTTGTGCTGTAACACCATCGTAAAAGGCCATCAATCTAGTTAGGCAGGATTGGCCTCTGATGAAGCTCTTTTTGGTTACCTCTTCATTTTCCATAGGCCTCAGCGGGGCCTTTAGGAGGATCTGCTCCATGATCTTGCCAGGCACAGGGGTGAGGCTGACTGGGGCTGACTGGCCTAGAGTTTCCAGAGTCTTCCTTTTTAAAGATGGGCGTGATGTTTCCAGTCAGCAGACTGCCATGATCTTTCAAAAATGGTGGCTAGCAGCTTGGCAACTTCATTTGCCAGTTCTGTCAGGACCCATGGGTGGATTTTGTCAGGCCGCATGGACTTGTGCATGTTTAGGCTCTTCAGATGGTCTCAGACTTCATCTACACTGAAAGTGGTTGCATCATCTTTCACCCTGACTCTATCTTTGCCTACTGGGACTTGGGTGGAGTGACTAGAGCCTTTGTGACTGAAGACTGAGACAAAGAAGTCACTAAGCACCTCAGCCTTCTCCATACCACTTTTGACCAGGTGTCCATTTATATATAAAACAGCAGTAACTTATGGCTTAGAAGATCCCTGAGCACAAATTAGCAAGAGCTGAGAGCTCTTGCTTACATGCTTTGCTTGCATGTACTCTTTGAAGTTCTTCACTGACCATTTGGGTCAGACCCCTGTTTTGGACAAATTGGAAGCTTCTGTGCCTTTTCCCTGATCCAGTGAGGTTGCTTCTGTGATCAGTGTTGTGTTTCTTCAGATGTATTGCCAAAAAGAGAAAGATGGGTGGTAACTTCACTTGGGCCATGGGTGCGGTAATGATGGTCTGTGGTTACATTCCATCCTATAGCTTTTTTTTCCTCCAGACTAATTGTCTTAGTCTTTCTTCACGTGTTGTAAGGTCCAGCCCTCTCTTGTAATACTCTTTCATAGATGTGCTGGTATCTCAGATGGAAGGCTGAAGCCAAACATCATATTCTGGATTTGGGCTCAAAATTCTTAAGTAGAGGAGACTAATCTCTTTCCCTGATTTGCCTGTGTGATTCCCTGGTGCTGACAGTTTGTCACTGTGCTGCATGGTTGCCTCTCATTCAGCATGTCTGCTAGGATTCTGGACTTCTTTATTTAGGATTGCCAACTAGATGGTTTGTCCCCACCTTCCGTTGATGTATGGGGCTGTGTCCCATCTCAGGAGGTTTGTGTCAAGCCATTTCTCTGACTGTATTGAAGTACTGTTAAAGACAACCCTGCCAGGTAATGCATTGATTGTCCTCAGTCACTGCCTGCTTGGTGACATCTGCAGTCTTGTTCTGTCCCTCAGTCCCAGCTGTTGATGAGCAGAGTGTACCATGTCAAGCTTTGCTGAGTGCCGCTCATAACTGTTTCCTGAGTAGGTGTAGAATCATTAACGGTGAACTTTGCTTTCTGCTGTACAGTCTAGTCAGTTTTTCACTTGCCTTGTAGCTCACCCATCTGCTTTTTAGAACCTGCTGCTTCTCCCAGCTTGACATTTTGGAAGCTCCTTGTAATATTTGGTCTTGAAGGACAGAGGGAAGCTAAAGCATTTCCTGCTGATAAGTTCCATAACCAGGGATGCCTTCTCCTGTAACAGAGACTGCAGGATACCTAATAGGTCAACTCATGCTTTAGTAGCTTCGGTGACAAAAAGAGGAACTGAAGATAAAATTTCAGCCAGAAAAGGTTGTTTGTTGTGAAATGCTGTGATGATAGTTGCTCTTGAAGAATGGGCTGTGTGTTGTTCCCGTCCTGCCTCTGCTTCTGGGTGGATGCTGTGCAATCTGTCGGTTCGCAATTGGTGAAACACAAGTTTCCTGGAAATATTTGATCATGATTTTTTGCTCTGAGAAAAATTTAAATGAAGACACTGTCCTCAGTGAGGTATTTGTAGGAGAAATGCAAGGACTGAAGTTTTTACAATGGCCCTGGGTTTGCGGGAAGGGTTATGGAATACCTTGTGAAATCTATCATGTCTAGTGGTGTAAAGCTGTGTGAGTAGTTGTGTTCTGTACAGCATGCAAGGCATCAGTAATGCTGAGGTTAGATAAAGACATGGGCCCAAGGAGGCGAGGTCTGTGGAGTGGAAGAGGTCCCCATGCCTGCAAAGCTGGTAAGATATGAACTGTCTTGGTCTTGGTGGGTTTTTCTGTTCTGAAAATGTTGAGGTGTTCGTGTTAGCTTCTGTTAGCAGTTGCTTGATCTAGTTAATGTTTATGTGATGGTGTTCAGAGCTTTGGCCTAGATAACTCGGCTTCCTACTGTAACAAGCGTTATTGAAACTGACTACCATATAATGAAATGGATACTGGAACTGTTCTGTCCTGTAGATCATGTGTCTTGATCTTTATTAACTAAATCCACTTTTTGCAAGTAAGGGACTTCAGAGGTACTTTGTGAGGTTCTGCCTCCTTTGGCATTCTTGCTGTTTGGAGAACATTTTTAGTTTTCCTCTTTAATCTCTGTATGTGCTTTTTGCTCTATTCAGGAACTTTGGACTGCCTTCCCAGCTGAGGTGGCAGGTGGGAGTGTGTGCGTACAGTGAAATGTAAATGAGAAGGTGTTGCCTGTGTACAGGTGGTTGAAGCCTGTCTGTCACTTGTCCACAGTAGCAAATTGGATTTGTTTTAATCCAGTAAATTCTTTTCCATAACTTTCTCAAGTCTGAGAATGTTTTTGTTTTGAGAAGGGAGGGACCCCTGGGAGGTCTTCATGGTGGCAGCAGAGTGCTTTGCTATGGTCATGTTTGGTCCTGGACCTGGAAGATAAAACTGTGCTGCTGGAGTTTGCACTGAAGACGTAGTAGGTGAGGAGGAACAAGTCTGTAACTGATAAAATCAGTAATGAGGAGCAGTCATGGCCTAGTTTGGCCACACCTTAGCATGTCCTTATTCCTGTGTTCCCAGATGTCCATAACTACTCAGTCTTTGTTTCCTTTAGAGGTCACTAATGCAAAACAGTGTAGAGACAGCTTTCTCCTTTCTAAACCAGATTTGCAGAGGCTTGGTTTCTGTCCTCTCTTGTGTCAAAATGTTGCCCTTTGCAACTAACCCATAGTAATCATTTTGTGTAATATTAGTTCAGAATAGCTTCCTGAAAAGCTAGCAAGTTAAGACAGCAAGATAAATCTAAAGGCAGTTGTGGGTTTGTTTGCTTTTTTTTTTTATTTGTAGGACTTCCTTAAGCTGCAAGTGTTCTGGTAAGTTTGCCTTGGCAAATTTGTATTACTTAGCACTCAGTGAGCTGTTCTACTGGCTAACTGGAATTTTCAGTGATTTTTATGATTATGTGAAATACTAGCAAGAGTGAAAGGCATCTATGTCGCAAGGAATGAGAACACTAGATAGATTCGTAAATCTTGTCTTGGAAAGGAATGTTTCCCCATCCAGTAACCCTGCTTCTGGAAGATTTTCCACAGTGTATTACCGTGAGTGCTCCTAAACTCAGAGATTTAGACCCTCTCTGAAGTGGGGTGAAATGAATTGTATTTTGACTTCTAACAGTTAATTTTAAGGACTTGCACAGTTCTACCCGTCCATTCTCTTGAGGTTTTAGATTTGGATTTGCTTGCCTTTAAATAGCTTAATGTTAAAAATTGGCGACAGAATTAACAGGACAAAAAAGGGGTTTTGATGTCCTAAAACTTAATCCATTTAGTTTTTTGTGGTTGCAGTATTTTGGATATTCCAGTTTAAATTGGATGTGCAAGAGCTGGTACCAGTATGTGTAATGTGTGTGTTTGACTGAGCTGGTAAGATTTCCTTTTCTTAAAATGTATTGCTTTAATTCTTATTCCAAGTATCTATGATTGCATTCACAGAAAGAAGTTATCAATGCTCCTTTAGATATTTGATGGTTCTTGGGTATTTGCATTGTGGGATTTGTGCTGTGATGTAGGTGTTTACCACCATCACTCTGTAGCTGCAGATAAGTGTTACATTGACTGTCATTTAAAAAAACAGTTGGGTTTTTTGCACTCAGTGCATGCAGGGCTTCTTGTCAAGAGATTCAGAGACTTTGGGTAAGTTGTAGTGCCATTCCTGGATAGCTATTTTCAAGGCACATAAATGTTTTTGTTGAATACCAGAAATTAACGAAGTTGTTACTATCAGTACGGACCTACATCTTTTCAGGATACTGGTCTTGCATACTGATAACAGCCACTTTGTCTTAAGCTTTAAAGCTTCAAGGTTAAAGCCATTTATAGGAGAGAACTAGAAACAAGCCTTCGCATTTTTCTGCTTGAAACATGAGTCTGATTGTCTTAATTAGCTTACCTGCAGACAGGGCAGCATAGTAGATGCTGCTTACACTGTTCGCTCCAAGCAAACTCAAGCTTCTGTGATATTTTCTGTAGGCCAGATTTGGATCACAGGAAATTGCTGATCTCTCTTCTGTATTGATCAAACAAAGAAAGTGGAGGGGCAGTGTTCCTGTTCTGATTTTTTTTTCTGCAATATGATGCTTATTTGCTTTTGGTGAAATTTTTCAGATTGCTAGTTTTTTGCTTGCTAGATGACACACCATGAAGTAGTGACCTGAATACAACCTGATGGGCTTCCTTATAGGAACTGACAAAACACTTAATGACTCCCTTGTGATGAATAGTTTTGGTTTCAATCCCAGACAGATCAATTGGAGATATTGGGAGAAGCTATGATCTGATTCCTTGTGCCAAGACCAAAAGCGAAACTGTTAAAAAAATACAAAATACATTACAGCTGGTGTAATTAAGGCTCATGTGAGAATAACAACTGTTTTTTGTGATCTGCCTTAAGTAATTTAATGAGTTTATATGAAACTCTTGAGCTGTGATTTGTGAAGAATGTGGTAGGTTATGACTTTAGGACCCAGAAAAATAACTGTATGTCCTAAGATGACTCCTCTGCTGTCCCTTTGGTCCAAGAACATTGTCTGATTTAATGTTCGCCCATTCACCTGCACAGGTAACACTTCTCCGGGAGGACCTTGCTCAGATTGGAGAAGAAATGCTGCAGAGAGGCGAGGTTCCCAAGAGGTTCATGAGGTTGAGTTACTTAGACTAGCAGGACATGAAGTTGTAGTACTACTAGTAGGTTTCTCAAAGCCAACTGGTTAGAGTCCTCTGACACATTATTAAACGTTAATCCTGAGTTAGAAAGGACCCTTCTGCCAGTGCTTTGGGGTTAATTCAGCTTGTCTAGATGGTTTTTGTACTGACCTTGTTTCTACTCCTACACTGGCAACTTCTGGCTTCTTAAGTTTCCTGATTCTCAACTTACTATTTTAAGGCCAGTCACATGTAAACTGTAATATAATTTGTGACTACTTGTGAAACCGTCTTGAAATGTGTTTTCTGGACTTGAAAAGTAAGCTCCTAAGATTGCAAAATGACTTGCCAACAGATCACAGACCATTCAAAATGCACACTGTGTTCCCCAGGGGCTGTAACTGTGCTAAATATTGATTGAATCATTTCCTTGATGCTTGATCGAGTTAGGCTAAGGGAACTTGTTTTTTTTAATATACTCTCAATAAAATTGATAAATGACAGTTTGGCCAAAGTCTTTCTGTTAATGTAACTACTGAAAATATTAACTAGCATGGTGAAGATCACAGCAGTTAGGCAGTGTGTTACTTGTACAGGAGTTAGAACTTCTTCTTTGTTTAACAAGCGGACATATGATGGTGAGGCCTTTTACACAGAGCGTTTTAGTTAACTATCTGATTTAGACACAAATAATAAAATAAGAATGGTTCAAACCCCCCACAAGGGCTGGGGTTCCTACACACTGCTAAACTTCCTAGTAATGGGCTAAGAACATAATCTTGTGCTTGGCAGGAATTAAGGAAGGAGAAACTTCTTCACAGCATTGCAGCAGGCTGCCCAGGGGGTTGTGGAGTCTCCTTCTCTGGAGATATTCAAGACCCGCCTGGATGTGTTCGTGTGTGACTGGGTCTGGGTGATCCTGCTGTGGCAGGGGGATTGGACTAGATGATCTTTTGAGGTCCCTTCTGATCTTTTATGGTTCTATGAAGGTGCAAAATGAAGTGTTCATGATGCTGGCATTGCCAGAAAAGATACACAGATACATACATATTATTAGGAGTTGGAAGGGACCTCCAGAGGTCATCAGGGCCAACCCCCCTGCTCAAGCAGGATCACAGAACCTAAGACAGGTCACATAGAAAAGCATCAAGACAGGTCTTAAAAGTTTCTAGAGAAGTAGCTGCTTTATCTATTTTCTCTATGAAGGAGAGGTGGTAGGTTAGAGAAAGTGTCCTCTAGTGATCTGTCCAGATAGACTGCCAGCACTGTGTGCATCTGCTGAGATTTCAGTTTACTTACATAATAGTTTTGACTGTGCTGTTGAAAGTAGTATTTTTGAAGATGGTAAAGCTTGTAGTTGAGTTGTTGCCAACGCATGCTGTCATGTTTCTGTGGAGTTGATTTAATTCTTTGCCTGCAGCTGTGTTGCCTGTAGGAAGCCTTGTGGAGGAGCTCCAATGTACTGGGAAATGTGTCGTTTGAAACTGGTTGACTTGCCTTAGAGGACCCTTTTTTGTTGAGCTAGAACTAAATACTTCCAGGGCTCTTGAAGTGTTTCTTAGTGTTATAGTATGTTCTATGCAGGAAAAGTCATATGTCCTAGATTTTGAGAGTGTATGAGTTATAGTTTCCAAAATTTGGCGAGAAAGGAGGCTGACAGCCACACTTTACCTGAGTTTTTGAGAGGGGATACCACAGATTTGGTGTGCTTGCATCGATGCGGCCTATATTTGGAGAAGTTTTCATTTCCATTTCAGCATATCAAAGTGAAAATGACATAATGATGTCGCTGTCTCTGGATACTAGCTACCTAAATGGTTCTTTTTAATTATTTGTAATAAAAATAGTAACCACTGTCTGAGTAAAGAGAACAGGCATGGGACTTGATTAATGCAGAGTTAATGGAAGTCCCGTTCCTGTGCAACAAGAAGATACATGTTCTGAAGATCCATCAATTTCAGCTTTGCCCTTTGGATGCTGTGTCCATATGTTTTCAAGCATGCACACGGTCCATGTGTAAGCAGCTGCTTACGCTTTCCTTGAATTAAATCTGTTTGCCTTTTACACAGATCTAATGTATTACATGGGTTTAGTTTTGCAATCTGTCCAACCTTAGTCAAGTAATAATGTTGAGTAACACTAACCATTTCTGGGAGTAACATCCATCACCACAGTGTTTCCTCATTTATCTGCTGTCACTTTTTCTTCCACCCCCACCAAACTCCCCTAAGCTGTTACCAAGGTCATATGTGCAGTGCTGAGCAGAAATAACCAAAGAATCATACAACGGCCAGGGTTGGAAGTGACCTCGAATATCTAGTTCCAGCGCACATGCGCAGGCAGGGACACCTTCACTAGAGCAGGTTACTCAGGGCCCCATCCAACCTGGCCTTGAACACTGTCAGGGATGGGGCAGCCACAGCTTCCTTGGGCAGCCTGTTCCAGCATCTCACACCCCTCACAGGAAAGAATTGTTTCTTCATGTCCAGCCTCAGTCTCCCCTCTTCAAGTCTGTGACCCTTTCCCCTTGTCCTCTCACTACCCTCCTGTGTCAAAAGCTCTACTACAGTTTTCTTGTAGCCCCCTTCAGCTATTGGGAAGCTGCTAGAAGGTCACCTGGGAGCCTCCTCCAGGCTGAAGAACCCTGACTTGCTCAGCCTGTCCTCATAGGGGAGGCGCTTAGTCCCTCTGATCATTGCAGTTGCTCTCCTCTGGATCCATACCAGGAGCACTCTGCCCTCCTTGTATTGAGGACTTCAAACTGGACAGAGGACTGTAAGTGGGTTTCTCACAAGTGCAGAATAGAGGGAGAGAATCACCACCCTTGACCAACTGTTGCTGCTTCTTTTGATTCAGCCCAGGACACGGTTGGCTTTCTGGGCTGCCAACGCATACTGATGGCTCCTGTTAAACTTCTTTACTGAAAATAAGGGCTTTTATGTCTCAAGGAACACATGTAGTGTTGGTACCTTATGTACTCTGCTTAGTTTTCACAAGCTTGAGTAATGCTTTGCTTGACAAAATGTTGTTACTCAGCTCTGGTACCAGTTTGACTTAGTTTTCATGCTGATCTGTGCAATTTAATTTGCATTAAAGAATTATTAAAAGAATTCTTACTCAAATCAAGTAACTCTGGAATTTACATTAGGCTTGAAAACACTAATTTAAGTCTCCTGATAGGAGTAGGACTTGTGTAAGAATAAAATGGTTGTAATTGTTGATGGGGTATGTAGATTTTTACTCTTATTTTAAATGTGGGAAATACAGAAGTTTGCTGGAAGTTGTAGTAGCTAAAATGCTAGATACTGATCATCTTCAGGAGTAAAGATTTTGTTGCAGTGTAACCTGTTCTGGCCAGTAATGCATTAAAGTTCTTTCATAATAGGTGTTTTATAATCGAATCATGTTTTCTGTCTTTCTCTTTATAGCTAAACCGGGTGGACGGGTGAAGTGTCAGTATATTTCTGCTGTGGATAAAGTGATCTTTGTGGATGATTATGCAGTAGGATGTAGAAAAGACCTCAATGGCATCTTGCTGTTAGACACAGCTCTGCAAACGCCTGTTTCGAAACAAGATGATGTGGTTCAGCTTGAATTGCCAGTTACAGAGGTAAGGGGGTGGGGATGGGGGTAGTGGGTACCAGACATTAAACCCGAGTTTCTAGTATAATATTAAAAGCACATAATGGAAAAGTTACTTGGTTATTTCCTGTCATAGAGAAATAGCTTTTACAGTTACCTGTACCCCAGACAGATAAGTGCAGGCCTCATAAAGAGCATGTTATTTCATACAAAAGAACTTTAGTGTCCAGGGTTTTGTGGGCTTATGTATGGAATCTATATGCACTTTTGCAAGTTACTCTGGGTTGCTTGGCATCCTTCATTTTTATTTTTCTGTTTCAGGCTTTCAGGGAAAGAAGTAAATTAAAATAAGCTGTGAAGAATTAATGTTCGAATCTATAATTTTTCTGGCTAGATCAAGTGAAAGACTTTTTTCCATGCAAACCTGGCTTCTGTATTGTGTTTAGACTATCACAGCTGTGAGGTGATTCCTCCTGCTTTGAGACAATATAACCAAGAATGTTAGTATGACTGTAAGGGAGTCTTCTGTCTGTATTTTTGCTTACAGTGCAGTGCTTAGGATGTTGTTGCCTGGGCTTTACCTTCAGCTAGCATAGCATTTGATGGAGGAAGTAGAACTCCCCCCTTATAAGGAAAGGCTGAGTGAGCTGGGTCTCTTTAGCTTGGAGAAGAGGGGGCTGAGGGGTGACCTCATTAATGTCTACAAATATGTGAGGAGAATGGAACCAGCCTCTTCTCAAGGCCATCTAGTGATAGGACAAGGGGCAGTGGGTGCAAGCTGGAACAGAGGAGGTTCCATATAAATATCAGAAGGAACTTCTTCACAGTGAGGGTAATGGAGCACTGGAACCAACCTGGATGTGTTCCTGTGTGACTTGGTGTAGGTGATCCTGCTGTGGCTGGGGGATTGGACTAGATGATCTTTCGAAGTCCCTTCTGATTCCTGATGATTCTACAAATTATGATTTTTTCGAGTAAGGTAGCACACAGAATCTTAATTGTAGGTGTTGTCTAATACAAAATAGCTAACAATTACCTCTATTCTAAGGCACTTGGTCATGAGAGAAGCCGCTTTCACCATTGTAGTGGTTAAGAAGTAACAGACTGGGAAGTAAATCTGTACAGCAGTTTTAATTAATTACAAGCGAGATTCATTCTTTGGGAAAAGCACAGAGCACCTGCCTGTGCCAATGGTAATATCTGAAATAACTGAAGAAACTAAACTGGATGACTAGATTTAGTTTGGAGTCTTTAAAGCACTTTGAGAAAAGATCACTTCCCACTCATCTGTGTTAGAAGTAAATTTATATTGAATGATGCTCCACCAGCAAAACCTTACCCTGAACATTAATTTGAAACATTTATGTGCCCAAGGAATATTGAGTAGTAGGTGCTTATTATGAACCAAGAATAGATGCTCTATGTGAAGTTTTTAACTACTTGTCTTGAGTAGGAGTAACAGCAATACAATACTGCTTCATCAAGGTTTCTGAAGAGAGCTTTCCAGGTTCCTGAAACTTGCTGCCACTGATATTTTTACACCCTTCGTGGGTAACTGCAAAATCTTGGTGTGTGTGGCTGTGAATAGACTGACAGAAGTCAGCATTTTCTTTCTTCAGTTGTGCTGTCACTGGTTTGCAGTCTCATGTAGTTCGACAACCTGTAAGTTTGAATCAGCTTTATCTAAAGTGTTTTAGGCTCTAAAGAGTTTACAGAACCTTATTTCTGTGTTAAAACATTCTGTAAATGCCCTTTCTGTAGAAAGGAAGTGGAATATATTGTACTTGAGGGGGAGCAGATTTGTGGAGCTCACAGCCATAGTAATGAGATTGTAGGCCACACATGAGCAGTCTTCTGTTCTTACTTTGTAATTTTAAAAGAAAGGTACCCAGATCTCAGAAAATTTTAGTAAATAGTAAGCATATATCATACATACGTATCGATCCACCTCTTTCATCATAGGGAGGTCGAGTGAGAGCCCTTATTTTTTATTGGTCTTTGGAACTTTTCTGCACATCTTTACACTTAATTTAAGTAGTCTTTTTATATGAGTTGATACACTGGTAGTTCAGTGCTTTATCATGCATTTCTAACTGACAGCATTAACAAGTTGTGATGTAGTCTCAGTGCTCTTTTCCCTTTCCTGTAGAATACTAAGTTTATGAACATCCACAGTCTATCATTGTTATGCAGTCTATCACTTAGAAACTATGAGGTGCCATGAGAAGTGTAATTGTCTTTTTATTGGAATATGAGGATAAGATACAGCCTTAACTAGGGTCCTTAATTGGCTTATTGCTGTCTTTCTTAACTCCAGGGATGCAACCAAGTGGTTACCAACTTGCTCCATTCTGTGTGGAACAGTTTGTGGCTGTTTAAGGGATGGGCTGGATGTTGTTTCATATGCCATTCTTAGGTGTTAGCCCACCTAACAGCAAACCTGTAATTCTCTGTGCTTTGCATGTACAGCATACTTTTAAATCTTACCTGTCCACATGAAGCTAGCAAACAGGGTCAAGCTCAAAACACATGGGGCTTGGAATTGGAAAAGGCTATCAATGGATTTTTATAGTGTTCTTTTCTAGTTGCATTATTTCAGAGCTTTAACAATTTCTATATTATAAGCTAGCATGGGTTTTTCTCTGCTTCATTTTTCAGATTCATTATACTAGGATTGTATTTTTTCCTAATTTTGTTGCAACATCTTTTCTCCTTTTTAGAAAAATGTCATGACACTGAACTTGCTTTTCCTTTTTTCTTTAAAGCTGAATGAACCCTTTTGAAAGGAAAGTATTGGGCAATAGAAATCTCCTCCTTGCTTGGCTTCACTCTATATTCTGTTTTAGTAATTTAAGTAATTTGTTTAACGTTTGGTAATACTGCCCTTAAGGGAACTTGCAGTTCACTATGCTGCCACTATTCCTGAAGTATGTCCATTGATTAGCCTAACCAAGGAAAATTTGGAACTGCTTACTCAACCTTAGGTCTTTTTTAGGCTGATGGAGAATATGTGATCCAGGAGGATATGATAAATTACATTTCCTGGAGTAATGAAGTGGAGTTATGCAACATGAATTCTGACTTGTCTTGCACATCTGCATTTTAGGCTCAGCAGCTGTTATCTGCTTGCATAGAAAAAGTAGATGTTTCTAGCACGGAGGGGTATGACTTATTCATCACACAATTAAAGGATGGTTTAAAAAATACCTCACATGAAACAGCAGCAAATCATAAAGTTGCAAAGGTAAGAATTTGTCTCTGTACTGTATGACACAGATTCTGAAGTCTTAATTTTGCTTGACACTAGGGAAAGCTTCTTCATTAGGACATAAAGCATTGGGATAAACTGCCCAGGGAAGTGATTGAATCTCCATCCCTGGATGTCTTAAATGGTTGTGTAGATCTGGAGCTTAGGGAAATAGTTTAGCAGTGGGCTTGTTACAGTGAGATTGATGGTCGGACCTGATGATCTTAGAAGTCTTTCCAACCTAAATTATGATTGAGATGTACAAAATTCTTGACTTGGTGTGGTAGATTGTGTTTGAAGATGGAGGAATGTATTACGGGTTATTTAGTTCCTCCACATGGAGTTTCACTTGTTAAGAGAACAAACAAGGTTATTTTTTTGCTGACAAACGCAAATAATAAACCCAACCCAGCTTAAAATACGAATACTGACTTAGCTTGCGTTATGTTCATGTGGATTTTGTGTGTCTGTTCTTGTGTTTTTTGAAATCAAGAGAGGGTGCCAGTCATGCCTTTTTTTTCTTGGTTTTTACATTTGTGGGGTCTGTTTGTTGTTTAGATGCTAAAATGTTAAGATATAAACTAGACAATTCTTTTTTTCATGTAGTGGGCAACCGTTACGTTCCACCTTCCTCATCACGTTTTGAAGTCTGTTGCCAGTGCCATTGTAAATGAACTCAAGAAGATAAATCAAAATATTGCTGCCTTACCTGTAGCATCCTCTGTGATGGATAGGTTATCTTACCTCTTACCCAGCGCACGACCAGAACTTGGGATGGGACCTGGTCGATCTGTGGACAGGTATGCTAAGACAGAATAAGTGATTCGTTTGACTTCTTAGTGTTATCAGAGTAAGTTCTTAGATGGCTTCATTTGCCACAGGAATGTTTTGCTGTTCTTATGCATAGCACTAATTAACTGTTTAATGCACAATATGCTGCTGCACCTATTGGGAAACCTTTATGGAAGCCATGAGGCCATTTGTTTGTATTGCAAATATAGTGCCAGGCAAATTGAGTTTGCTTTGCTCTTAGCCCAAATGTGTGCTTTTCAGAAAGATAACAACTGTAGCCCTAAATGTACTTCACTAGGTGGTTTTGTAACATTTCAGTGTGCTCTGTTCACGTGTGCATTACTCTTCATCATGTTGGATTGTAGGTTTTATCTAAGCAGTCAGATGCATAAGATTAGTTACCTAAGTAACTAGTTACTTAAACTAGTACTGGAACTGAGACTACAGCATTGAGACATTCAGAAACTGCATAAAGGAAATATGTAAACCTCTTCTGAATACAAAGAGAGTGTTCATTTGTCTGCCAAAGGTAGGGCATCCGTGGTGTGCATCATAGCATAAATTCCTTCATGGATGCCTCTGTTTTGTGCTTTAGAAGTTAGAAAGTTGTTGCTTCTGCAGAGCATGTACACACTGCTTGGAACTCTCATGCCATCTGCTGTGTGTTCAGGGTCAGAATAGAAGATTTACCTCAGACAGTTCCTTCACGTCTTTCTGATTTAAGTGATACGTATACTACCAAGTAAGCCATTGTTCTAACGTTCATAAGCTGAGACTAGTTAGAATGCTCGTGTATCTTCCAAGTTTGTACACTAATTCCTTGTTCAGACCTTCTATACAAATGCTACTTTGCAAGTGCATTATCATTTCTAGCAGCTGAAATAATAACATTACCCATTCCAGACCTCCAGGTCGACCTGTACCACATTCTATTGTATTTTTGGTTAGAGTCCTCAGATCTGTCTGTCAAGGTTACATAATGTCAAGTGATGGCAGTCCTTATGTGGGTGTTGCATGAATAGTTAACTTCCTTGGTAGGATATACTAAAGAAGGGACGTGTGAAGTAAGATAGCAAAAATTTGAAACTGAGGGGACAGAAACAAGAAGTGAGACATTGTTACGTCTAGCGGCATTAGTTCTTTTCATACTACTGGAGAACAAACTAACAAACTGTTCTCAAGGAAGAAAAAGCTGATAGCTGTTTCCTGTGTACTCTTTTAGATGAGGGAGATGCACTGAGAAAAGGTGGAAAAGAGAGGATGTGTTTTTCCTCTGTAGATGTTGAGGAGCAGAGTTTTTCCTATGTTGTGATGTAGTATTTCATAATTTCAAAGTTTTATAGTATGCAGTGAGTGATGATTGTACCCTGTGTTCACTTTAGCCTGAAATGTACCTTTTTGGAGTGTTTTTTAATTTGTATATTCCTATTTGTTCAACTATTGAACACATAGTTTTGCAGCAGTTATGTTACTAGCAGTTCTTTTAGGCTGGATTCTATGTTTTCCCTAGAGGCAGACTAGCTTTGTATATCTGATGCCTTTCTGCGGTTGGCTATCTGGAAACTTATTTTATTGATTGTCCTATTGCTTTTGCTGAGACTGTGTTTTAGTGAGAGACCTTTATAATTCTCTGCA
The DNA here is from genome assembly GCA_013397515.1 of Upupa epops. Lineage (NCBI taxonomy): Eukaryota > Metazoa > Chordata > Aves > Bucerotiformes > Upupidae > Upupa > Upupa epops. The sequence goes on along the minus strand of VZRI01007022.1, from coordinate 153,384 downwards.
AGTGTTCATGGTAATTTTAAGGAACAGAATTACCTGTGGTATTTCTAACAGTTACTAAAGCATTGAAAATGCCTCATAAATAGTTGACAATTTGTATTCTGAGTGAAGGTTTGGGGTAATATTAGAGTCTACCATCTTTTCAGGTCGTTGATGTATAGTGAAGCAAACAGGCGGGAGACATTCACTTCATGGCCTCATGCGGGTTATAGGTGGGCACAGCCAGATCCCATGGCTCAAGCTGGATTCTATCACCAGGTAAAAGACTTAATTGTCATTCATGTTTGGCAACAGAGGAAACAGTCTTATTTTATTAAACAGTCCTCTTTTTATTAATGGATCCCTTCAGTGATCACATGGATCATATGTCCTAGATCACATCTACTGAATTATTACAATTAAGAAATAAGTACAAGCTATATGTTTTCTTCCACTGCTTATGCATGTTTTGATGTTTTATTCTTTGAAACTATTTGTACTATTAAAAATGATGTATGGATTTAGAAAACGTGTGGTAGGCAGTGCGTGTCATTTGACAGAAATGTTGTCTGCCTCATTGTGCCAGCTGCAAAGCCTGATAGGTGCAAATGGATAACAATTAATGGAGGATTTCTTAAGGCCTCTTCAGGAGGGTAAATGCGGGGAATTCCTATGTTAGAATTACTTCTGCGTATTCCCAAGATTCTTTAGGTGACTCGAAGTGTGGTCATAAAAATGCTGAATCCTAAGAAAATGGAAATTTACGTGCTTTTTCTACTGTCACTTCAGCTGGGAACAACTGATGTGTGCAGAGGAGCGCTGTAGAATGTTTTATATTCAGCAGATTGAAGGCACAGTAGGAGATGCTTGTTTTGAGCTGTGTTTTTTCCAGCATGCAGGTGTACAAAGATTCCACTGAGGTTCTAAAGTTTTTGAATTTTGACCTTTTTCCCAAAGAACAAAAATGTCTTAGCAGTGATGCTGATATTTGGTCTGTGTGGGTTTGATCCAGTGGCCTAAATGGTGTTTCTTCCTGAATATCTTCCATAGTGATGTGGTGTATCCTTTCTTTTAATGTGAAATACTGTCACTTCGTTGGATGTAGATGTTGCTCTTTATAGGTTTGTGTTGCTTTGCTTTGCCACTTGAAAAGGAGACGTCTTGATCACCTAGTTGCAGTGTTTCATAGCACACAGCTACCTGAATTTCAAGTGCTTCTTCTCATTTTTCTAGCCTGCTTCATCAGGAGATGACAGAGCCATGTGTTTTACCTGTAGTGTGTGTTTGGTGTGCTGGGAGCCTACAGATGAACCTTGGTAAGTTTTAACGATGTTTGAGGTATACTTAATTTTGTGCTGAAGTGGTTAGTAAAGTCAAAAGTCTTCAGAGGACAAAGATCAGCATTATCTTGATGAGTGTAGGGAGCGTCACTGAAAGAAGTCCATTTCCTAGATGAATCCATGGGACAAATTGCATAATAATTCCCTGTACCATACCAAATTTCTGTGTAATGCTAAACTCAAGGAATTGTAGCTGATCAGATTTTTAACCCTGATTTGCTCTTTCTTTTCACAGTGGTTCTATGGAAAAGATGGCAGCCAACATTTCTTTGCAGGAATCTAAACTGAAACTTCTATATGATTGTGACTGGAAGACTTTTTTTAAGTTCCTAAGTAGGCACTGCATGACCAGTGCAGCTTGCCTTTTATGTTATCCTGCAAGATCCAATACTAGTTTCCCAAAATTATGCACAGTGACAGAAGTCTAAGACTTTATATTGATTTTTAAAGTTTTCTTAACATGGTCTGTTGTCTTATAAATTATGATTATGATTTAGAATCATACTTTGAACACATCAGATTCCTGACTTGCTGGAACCTTTTCTCTGTAATATTATCTTCATAGTCTTCTCCCTTCTCCTATTAGTTTCCAGACATACAGTGATACTTAACTGCTCTTTGCCATGCCTGTCTTGGGTATAAATGTTGATTAGTAACGTTTTTTTCCATGCTGCTTGGACCCTCTGTCACTGTTTTTAAACAGGACACTTTTAAATTTTGGTTTTTGTGAGAACTAAGAAAGGATGTTGCTTCATCCTGTTAAATTTACTTACAGCAATACCTCACAACGTTGGAATTATAATATGCATTCTGTAGAATTTAATCTGTGCTTTTCATTTGTGAGGACATGATGGGCTACTGTCTCTAGAATAATTACTTTTAAATAGACTGATTATATTAATATCACTATGTGTAGGTTCCTCCATTTGGATATGAATATCCATTAAGTGGTCAAAGGCTTTAATGCCATCTGCTATTGAGAAACATCAGGGAAAGCTGCATTCTGAGGCTTCTCTTGTATGTTTCACTGAATACACTTTGAAACAATTGGGTTTTGACTTTGCTTCAAGGACTGAGTTTGTATGATATGTGTATTTTTCATGGTAAGAACTAAATCTTTGCTATATTTCTTTTTAATACGAAAAGGTCTGAACATGAGAGACATTCCCCAAACTGCCCATTTGTCAAGGGTGAGCACACTCAGAATGTACCTCTTTCAGTCACACTGGCAACAAGTCCAGCACAGTTTCCCTGCACAGATGGCTCTGAAAGAATTGCCTGCTTCGGATCTGGAAGTTGCCCTCATTTTCTAGCTGCTGCAACAAAACGAGGAAAGATTTGCATATGGGATGTTTCCAAACTGATGAAGGTATGCAACGTAAACTCATGGCTTTTATTAACTGATTACTACTTCAGCATATCTCAGTTGAAATCAAATACCTCTTCTGTTTTTTATTACTGTTTCTCAGGTCCACTTAAAATTTGAGATCAATGCATATGATCCAGCTATTGTGCAGCAACTGATGTTACCAGGAGAACAGAGCTCAGGGGTTGATTCAAGAAGACCAACGCTAGCTTGGCTGGAAGATTCATCTAGCTGCTCAGATATCCCAAAATTAGAAGGAGACAGGTATGCCAAATCTACCAAATTAGAAATATAAATTGCTACTGTGTAAGGGACAGAATGCTTAGATAAGTGTTGCTTTGTGAAATCTAAGATTGGTAGGATTTCTCTTTTTTGGGGGTAATAGTTGTGTTTTGTCACTGTGTATCTGTACATAATTCAGTGTTTAAAAAGCAAGAATTTAAATATCTGTCTTTAAAACCAGTTCACAGAATCAAAGAATTTTTGAAACTGGAAAAGACCTTTGGGCTCGTACAGCCTAGCTCATGATCTCACATCACTGCAGTCAACTTGACCAGGATACTAAGTGCCATGTACAATCTCTTAAACACCTCCAGGGATGGGGACTCCACCACTGCCCTGAGCAGTCCATTCCAGGGGCTGATCACCCTTTCCATGAGGAAGAGCTTCCTGGCACTCAACCCTCCCCTGGTGCAGCTTCAGACCCTGCCTTCTCGTCCTGTCACTAGTTGCCTGGGAAAGGAGCCTGACCCCACCTCCCACCTGACTACAACCTGCCTTTGGGTAGTTGTAGAGAGGGAGAAGGTTCTCCCTGAGTCTCCTCTTCTGTAGCCTAAACACCCCCAGCCTTTCCTCATCAGATTTTTCCTCCAATTCCTTCCCCAGCTTTGTTGCTCATCTGGACCTGTTCCAGCCTCTCAATGTCTTGCTTGAAGCGAGGGGCCCAGAACTGCCCCCAGTACTTGAGGGAGAATTACGTCCCTAATGCTGGTAGCCACGCTATTGCTGAAACAAGCCAGGATGCCATTGGCTTTTTGTGTGACCTGGGCACGCTGCTGGCTCATGTTCAGCTGCTTGTTGACCAGTACTCTGAGATCCCTCTCTGCTAGGCTGCTCTCTAGCCACTCATCCCCTTCATCCATTCCTGCTATTTCATTTTTATCACTCTACCAGCAAAAAGATACCACATCTCATTGCTGCACTGTGCTGATGTTTCAGAGGAAGAGGGGGAAAAGATAAAGGAGTATAAGATTTGAAACAACTTTTCAGTTTAGGTATGGATTATGCATTTTAGGATTTGAAAGTAAAGGCTACTCACAAACTTCTGGAACAGGCTTTTGTCCGATTTGCTTCTCTGTAGTTTATAGTTATGTCATTCTGGAAAAATGTTACCTGGATGGAATTACTTTTTATTTTGTACCTTTAACAAATGCATATGGACTTTAAACAAGGCACCAGGTCTTCAATAAGCTAAAGGGTATGCCAGCACTTAAAAAGTGAGAAAAAACTGGCTTCTTTCGTTTATGCTCCTTACAGTCTGTAACTGGAAACTCCTTTGTCACATTACCAAAATTCAAACAAAAGGGTGCATAATTGTTGGAAAGACCAGGACAGACTTGGGGGACTCTCACTGGTTTTCTCAATGTTTTTTTGAACTTCAGCATCACGTGCACTACACACATAGGAAAGTAAATTTTGATTTTAAGCTTGATGGGATTCTTTCTCTTCTGCAGAGCAAATATGAAGCTTGTGTCTTCTGGAAAGGGTATCTGGAAATGTGGACAACACTAAATGTAGGCCCTAACAGTTGCTGGGGTATAGACGTTTTCACTGTGGCTATAGGCCTGTAAACTCCTTGAGAGCAAAAGGATGCAGCCAGTTTTAAGAGCTGGTTAAAGGGTGGTACAATCATACTGCTCACAACTAAGTATCTTTCATTGCACTGAATCTGTATGAAATTTGCCATCCACTCGGGAAATTTTCTTCCCCACTCACGGGGAAGTTGGATGAGAATCCAGGTATTGGACTGTCATTGCCTTGTAACAAAGCAAAGATCGATCATGTTTGAACGAAAAAAGATCTCAGTTGATCTCTGTCATAGTAATGCAAGTAGATGTATCTGGATCTGTAGTGACATCATTATCTTTCCTGTGTGTTCTTCCCTGACTAGGGAATTGTTTCTTCTATCAGTAAAGCTCAGTCTTCATATATTAGAACTGCTGAAGGGCTTGTTTGTCTGAATTTTATCTGGAACATAAAATAGTTTTATGAAAATGTATTCCTCTGGTTTTTAAAAGCAGCACTGTGACTACATGCTTTCTTGCCTTTGGTAGAAGATGAGTCTGGCAGCTTTACCTTTCAGCAATTATTTTGAGTTACCAGTTCTTAGCAGTTTGTTAGGTTGGTTTGGTTTTTCTTTTGAAAGATTAATGAGAAATAGCTTTAATTTTATTTCCTTTTGTGCCTGAATGGTTTAAAATACAGTAGTAGAATGAAGCGACCAAGGAGTTTGTCTACTTGTTCAGTGACAGGACAAGAATCTATATTGTTAATGTCTGTAACTAACTTAACCATAGGTGTGCATTGCTGACTAGAAGAAATGCGTGGTCATAATACATATTGGGTTTTTTTTTACTATGTTTTTAAAATAAAAATAAGATGTGTCATTGATGTTATGATGTTGTTGGGTTTTTTTAGTGATGACCTACTGGAGGATTCAGACAGCGATGAGCATTCCAGATCAGAATCTGTGACAGGTAGGTTGTATCAGAGGTCAGAAGGGAAATCATTCTTCTCAGACTTTGTAAAAGACCCTGTCAAAACCCATGATGTTATATTCACAAAAAACTGTCGAAGGTGGACCTTGAAAGCAATGCCGATATTTAAGTTGTTAAGTGGAGAGATTACAGAGAGGAGAAAACATATGCGTTATTGGTTAATAAATACTACATTTGCCAACAAGCATTGCTTATCTTGCATCAATAAAACATACAAACCAAGCTAAAAGAAATTACTTGGAACAGGAACAAATGACAGCTGTATAGAACTCCAGGGATTGCCAGAGTTCCTGTATCTTGTTTTGCTGTGGGCATGTGCTTTGACAAAGTATTTCTTTTGCTGAATGAAAATTTCATGTGGAAGCAGAACAATGGTGTTTGCGGTGGTTTTATTTCCTTAGAGGTCATATCAGAAGTTTTGATAAGAGGGATAATTACATGCTTATTTTCCATAAGTAATTTTCCATCTCAGAGGAAGGATCAGCAAGGGGGGAGGTGGTGAGGAAACATAAATGTGCATATACACAAGAAAATATTCTTGACATGTGAGAAGGATTTTTTTTGAGAGCATTAGCAAAGATGGTGCTCACTTGCTTATGCTGAAATTACCTCGTACTCTGTGTTTGCATGGTGTCCATTGTCATCTTTGAAATCTCTGCATTGCTGAGCGAAACTCTTCTGTTTCACTGACATTCTTGCAGCACTGTTCAGTTTGTCCAGGCTAGGTGTGGAAATGTTTACAGAGATATGTTTTCTGTTAGCTTGGAGTCCTTTCTGTTAGGTGGTCTGTTCAATGGTGGGAAGTGTAAAGTTTTACAATCAAATGACATATTTTTCAACTCAGGTTAAAGAATGAATCTGAGCAATTGCAGATTTATGATGGGACACTTGTTACAAAGTCTTGTCCTTTCACTTTCACTCTTGTAAATAAAACTGGGAGAACTCTGGTGTGAGTGTTTCTTGACCTCTTGTTACTTGACTGTATAATCTTGATGATACAGAGTATGTTTACATATTGAAACTGTAGAACAATGACATTTTGCTTAATGGTGAGAGGTTTATCATATGTGCAATATGATTCTTTTTGTTGGAAATCTATTACATGAAACCTTTTTGTTTTAAAGGGCACACATCACAGAAAGAAACTATGGAAGTTAGCCTCGATATAACAGCTCTCAGCATTCTTCAGCAACCAGAGAAACTTCAGTGGGAGATAGTTGCGAATGTTCTGGAAGATACGGTTAAGGATCTAGAAGAACTTGGGGCAAACCCCTGTCTGGCCAACTGCAAGAGTGAAAAGATGAAGGAAAAGCATTTGGAACAACACAACATTCCCTTTCCTTGTTTATTAGCTGGAGGTCTATTAACATACAAATCACCTGCTACCTCTCCTGTTAGCAGTAACTCTCAGAGGTCACTGGACGGCTTAAGTAGGACTCGAGGTGAGAGTGTCTCGGAACAGGGATCAACTGACAATGAATCCTGCACTAACTCAGAACTGAATTCCCCTCTGGTAAGGAGGACTTTACCTGTTTTGCTGCTATACAGCATTAAGGAGTCTGATGAAAAAGCAGGAAAACTCTTTTCACAGATGAACAATATTATGAGTAAAAGTATACATGACGATGGTTTCACAGTTCCACAGATCATTGAAATGGAACTGGACAGTCAGGAACAGCTGCTGTTACAGGATCCCCCTGTGACTTACATTCAGCAGTTTGCAGATGCTGCAGCCAACTTAACTTCTCCAGACTCGGACAAGTGGAGCTCCATGGTTCCCAAGCCTGGGACTTTAGTTCAGTGCCTGCGTCTGCCAAAGTTTGCAGAGGAGGAGAACCTGTGTGTAGATTCAGTCACTCCTTGTGCTGATGGAGTTCATTTGTTAGTAGGACTGCGGACTTGTCCTGTCGAATCTCTGAGTGCAATAAATCAAGTAGAGGCCTTGAATAATTTAAATAAATTGAACTCGGCACTGTGTAATAGAAGGAAGGGAGAACTAGAGTCAAGTCTTGCTGTAGTGAATGGCACAAGTATTGATGTAATCCAGCATGAGTCACCAGCAGACGTACCAACTCCTTTAATAATTCAGCCTGAACAGAGAAGTGTTAGTGGTGGATACCTAGTGCTTTATAAGATGAATTATGCCACTAGAATAGTAACTCTAGAGGAGGAACCAGTAAAAGTCCAGCATATCAAAGACCCCCAAGACACAATTACCTCAATGATTTTGCTCCCACCAGATATATTGGATAATCGAGAGGATGACTGTGAGGAGCCTGTAGAAGAAATACAATTAACTTCTAAAAATGGCAGTGGGAGAGAGAGAAGATCTGAGATCTCCACTCTTGGTCACCTGGTAATAACTACTCAGGGAGGATATGTAAAAATACTAGATCTTGCAAACTTTGAAATTCTGGCCAAGGTGGAGCCACCTAAAAAAGAGGGCACTGAGGAACCAGACATGTTTGTCTCTGTGATATACTGTTCGGGCACAGACAGATTATGTGCATGCACCAAAGGTAAGATGTCAATGTTTTGTTTTTTAAAAAATGTTTTATTTAACTGCATTTTGCTTGTATCTAAGTTTCAAAATCTAAGTTTCAAAACAGTAATAGGCAGGTTTTGCTGAATTTCTGTGCCATTTACTTCAGTTCTGGGGATCATAGCCTCTAGCTAATTCCTTGTCTTCGATGTAGATTTTAATCTCCAAAATGGAAATAACTCTTGGGTGTGTTCAGTGTACTGGCAGATTTGTTCTTGCAGAGGCACGGATTTTCTTCAAAACAGAAGTAGTTCTTTTATGTAGATACTTTTGTGCAAGAGATCCATGTTTAGGAACAATGTCTCCTGTTTGTTGCTGGCCATATTGAAGAGGGTAGGGAAGAGCATGTTTTTATACCTTATTCCCATGAAGAGTTGTATCTTCTTTTAGGTAGGACTGCTTGTTCTGTGTCAGCCTTTTGCAGTTGGGATTACACCTGCTTGAGCATGAGAGCCAGACTGTGGGAATGTGAGATCTTTTTTCAGAAAGAACAGACACTTTGTGGAAAGGAGGCAGGTAGTGGGGGAGTGTAGCCTCAAGTCCAGGTAATTTATAAAAGTCCCTAGTCTGCCATGCATCTCTCTGCTTCTTTATGGCACATCAGGACAGTGGAACAGTTCTGTCTGTCATCCAGCTAAATTGTTTCAGGAGTAGTTGATAAACTCAAATTGGCTATCCCTATTATTTCCAACAGATAATGTCATCCTTACTCTAAAAATCTCATGTTGTTTAAGCACCCTGTATTTATCACCTCCCAAGTTTTAGCAATGGAGATTGTAGGTTTACTTATAGTGTAGATGAAAACATCACATGTTAGCTCCTAGTATTTTTCTTTGCAGATTCCCAAAGGAAACAGTGATGTTTACTGAATTGTTTGCTTTTGGTAGTTGCTTTTGAAGAAATGTTTGTTAAACTGCTACAGTTTATTTAATGATCCGCCCCACTTCCTAGCTGAAGTGGAGCTCTGAAGAGTTCACTGCCTTTAAAACCTGTCGGTTTATCACACCCATGTCATAACGTCGTTATCTATGCTTTGCTGGTCAAACTGCAGTCCTGTTTGAAACACCACCACCCCACCCCCAAAATTCCTACGGAATTGTACTGCTGTTTATTTCTTCTATCAAAACTGCTGCTTCTTGTGTTTCAATGATAAAAGCTAAAGGTATCATTGTTACTGTGCACTGCACTTTCCCACCCAGGGTTAGCATGTGTGGGAGTGATGTGCTTGTAGCATTTGGTGTGTCTAAACCTGTTTGGGACCTAGAGTGTAAGGTGTTCAGGTCTGTTGTGTTGGGAGCATTTATTTTATGTGTGTAGGAGTGTTTGTTTCTTCTGCCTAGAGAAGCACTGCCTCTTGTTAGAAACTAGAGAATGCTTTGTCTTCTTCAGAGTAGACAAGCACAACATTCTGCTTTTTCAGTGAATACCTGTTCGCTTGGTTTAATTTTGAGAGTGTTATGTTGGTGACCTAGTAACTTACAAATGGCTTTTCTGTGACTTGTTCTTGTTGCCTTTAAATTGACTGTGAGTTTGGGTATTTTTCTTCTGTACCACTCTGTGCCAAAGGTATCCTTCTGCCCTCAAGTTTCCTCTTTTGAATATAGCATTTTGATAACTCTTTTTAAATCTATTGATTATTCTTAACTTTCATTTGCAACACACTGATCCTCTATTTGATGTTTTTGCTCTGAAACCAAATTAGAATGAACTTCAGAACTTGCTTATCTTTGGTACTTTAAAATCCACTGAAGTTTTAGTTCCTGTTCCTTTCTAAATATTTTAGCCACTTCTGGTATAATTCTTACCACTTTTGAGAGATTAGGTTCCAGGTCACCCTAACTATTTGGGGACCAATTTCCATTAGAAGCCTGGATTTCAGCATCAGATTCTTGATGCACCTGAAGCCTCGTCATAACGTTTATGCTAGAAAAAATGAAGTTTTGTAAAGAATTACTTGATCTTAAATGTTTACAAATAATTTTACTGCATACAATTCAGGAAAAATAAAATAAAAAGCAAAAAAAAATAGCTCAACTATAAATACAGATTTTTAATCTTATAACTTCCTGTAAGAAACAGGTTTTGCACAACTTTTTGTTGTGTTTAATTGTAATAATCCTTTCATTTTTTTCCCTGTAAGTGGGTAATATTGCTTGCTCATTTGCTAGGCAACTGAAAGGATTTGTTCACTGCTGATATTTCTTCTTTATTCAGTGCAGTTTTGGTAGGCTTACTCCAAAAATCAGTTTGAGGTCCAGGCTTCTCCATGTCTGACAGGTGTGGGATATGGCCTGCAGTCTGATAGCATTAGGAAGATGCATGTTGGAAGCAGGGTAGTTACTTTCACTGACATATCCAATGTTAATCTTTCTATCAAGTAGCTTCATGTGGACAGATGTAAGTGGAAGTGTCTGCTTTCCATTTGCTTGGCTGATGAGATTAGACTAAGAGGTACTTGTAGTGACTGAAAGTTTTGGATGCAGAATAGTTTTGGGTTTTTTCTGCCACTCCTGCATATTGAATTGGTATTTTTGTTAGAGGAGGATGTAAGTTATCTCATAGCTGTCTTTAAATCTAATTGAAAAGAATCACAGAGTTATTGAGGCTGTAAAAGACCTCTAAGATCATCAAGTCTGGCCTGGAACCCAACATTACCACAGCCTAGACGATGACAGTAAGTGCCACATCCAATCTTTTCTTATACGTCTCCAGGAATGGGGATTCCACCACTGCCCTGGGCAGTCCTTTCCAATGTCAGATCACCCCTTCCTTGAGGAAGGGCTTCCTAACCTCCAGCCTAATGCTCCCCTGGCAGGTTCAGGCCCTGCCCTCTCATCCTGGTGCCAGTTGCCTGGGAGAAGAGCCCAACCTCCACTTGACTACAACCAATTTCTCCCTTCAGGGAGTTGTAGAGAGGAAGAGGGTCTCTCCTGAGTCTCCTTGAGTCCAGGCAATTGTTGGATGTCTGTGAATGAAGGTTTTACAGAAAATCATTCACCCTTTGTGTGCTTTTGAAAGCACTAGCATTTGTCTTTGCATTACACCTGGCAAAAGATCTCCCAGCACAAACTAATTTTAAACAAGTAGTTCTTCATAAAGTGCTTGTTCCATTAAATGACTAAATAAGTGTATTTGCTTGTATTTTCAGCTTTATTTTCCTGCTGTGGCAGAGGGATTGGACTAGATGATCTTTCAAGGTCCCTTCCGATCTCTGATGATTCTATGATTTTAAGTAGTTGTTTTGGGAAAAGAGTTTTTCTATTTGTCTTTAGCATAGGACACTCTACTGAGTTTTTGTTGTAGCAGTTTTCCTTTCTGCCTCTCTGACTTCAGAACTAACAGGCAAGTGAGATTCCATGATCACCTTCACCTTCTTACCCACTGAAACTATCAAGTGCTGTGTTTTCTAATGTGAGGGGAAAACGCTTATTTGTGAGCTGTTTGTTCTCAAGGAAACTAGCAATAAGTTACTCACTAGAAGTAATTCTTCCCTTCCAGTCTTGGGATTTATGTGGGTTGTTGTGCACAGAGTGTGGGTGAGTTGGACTGAAAGAGGGGTGGATAGTACAGCCTGCTTACTGGATCTCATTGAGAAAAGCCCCACCAACAAATCACTGTTCACAACTTGAACGATTTCAAGCTTCCATCAAAACACCATGTCCATGGAAAATTTTGGAGTTGCTGTTTTGGCTGTTGACCTGATCAGTGTTGTAATTCCAGGTCTAGTGGAGTAAAGTTTATGCACCCTACGCAGATTAGGTAGTACTGTTTGGAGGCAGTGTAGGCCTTCTGTTGACATTATGGAATGTGTTCTGCTTAAAAGCATAATTTGGATTATGGAAAGTGTCATTGTGATGTGGGGCTTCTCTTTGAGTTTCTATAAACTATTTAGTTCCCCATCCTCATATTTTTATTGTCCTTTGATGCCATTCATAGCTGAAGTCAGTATTTTTGTAGTTCAGGTTTACATTTGCCCTGAAAATGTTTGTAGTAGTAGAGCCAAATGACTGTACCTGTATGATCTTGGTGTGTTCATTTACTGAATAAATATTGTCATCATTATGCAGTACTTCCACTGCAGGCCTGTCAGGTCAGTTTGGTTTAGCTGTATGCAGACCTGTCAGGTCAGTTTGGTTTAGCTGGTATGCCTGTTTAAACTTCCTTCTGTTGTTGTCTCCCATGATTTTAGGTGGAGAACTTCATTTCCTTCAGATAGGAGGCACCTGCGATGACATAGATGAAGCTGATATACTTGTAGATGGATCCCTTTCCAAAAGTGTTGAACAGTCATCAGAAGGCACCAGGCCCTTATCTAACCCTTCTAGTCCAGGCATTACAGGTGAATTGAATATGTTTAAGTGTATCAGAAATAGAAAGGCTTTTGTAATTTGGGGAAGTTGCATATTAAGATGATTTTGAATAATTTGGTTGCATGCTGCTTTATGCTTTCTTGCTACCTGAAGTTGGAGGACTGTGGTTGCTGTGTCTATCACCAGTTGTGTAAATGGAGAGCAGTTCCTGATTTAAAAAAAACAACCCAAGTCACTTAGTTATAACTCATTGTTTTTTCCAGTTATCTGCAGGGGGAAAGCTGCACAGGCACTGGGTTCCCTCTGAATTTCAATAGACTTGAATTCTTTATTTGTAATTAAAATGTTCATTATGTAAAACTGCCTCACAGTTCCCTGCAGAAGCTGTGCAGCTCTACTTCAAAAAGCTGTGCAAGGCATGTTTTCAACAAGTATTACAGCACACGATGACCATGATGCTCCCTGTATTTTGGGCAGTGCACTCATGGGTTTTTGTTCTAAGCCGTTTGTCTGGGTTAAGCTCTGCTCAGATTGTGCTGTCATTTCAACCTGAGCTTTTCCAATTTTTTGGAAGAACTGCATGTACCCTTCTACTCTGGGCCTGGGGGATGTGATCTTATTCTTGTTTTAACCTCCCTTGCTTTGGCAGCAGTCTCTAGGTTCAGACTTTATTGGGAGGAGGGTATAAGTGCTGCTGTGTTGCATTATTTTCTTTGTGGCTCAGGGGTGGTGACAGTAGTAGGCAGGTAGCAAACTTTGTTTTCAAAACCATTGTTTTTCACCAGGAAAAGATTTTCTCCCAAATGCTTTCTTGAGAGAAAATGTTTGAAATGTAAACACAAATTGTCACGGTGCACATCTTATTTCCCCTTAAGTTTTCCATTTATGTATTTAGTCTGTGGAAACCTGATTACTTTTTGAGTTCCTTTGTTTCTTCAGATGCTTGGCTCCCTGGGATGTTTTCATTGTTATTACTTCTTCATTTGATAGCTTTGTTTCCTCAGAGCAAGACATGAATCGAAGGCAAGAAGATAAAATAGCAGTCTAGGCCCCCAGTTTAAACACATTGCATAAAGCATGGGTTTTTTTCAGTTACCCTTTTTTCAACCTATGCTAGGAGCCTTCCAAAGCATCCTAGTAATCCTCCATCAAACCAGATGATAAGCAAGTGCCCGAGGAATGGTCTAAGCAGTAACCAGAATGCTATAGTCTCATAGTGCATATGTTTGCTTTCATGCAGTGTAAAACTTGATTGTTTTTTTTCCCAATCTTAGTCAGTTGCGGTATTAAAACACTGTTTTAATCATATTTACACGTCAGAGTGTAGCTGCCTAATTACTTTTTCCTGATGTTTCCAGCTGAATCCCAGACAGAATGTTCAGAGCTCTCAGTATTTAGAAAATTTATTCCAAATGAGCCGCCTTCAAAGGAGAATGGATTCAAGGCTAGGGTTGGTTGTTAGCTTTTCTTGGGTTTTTCTGGATTTGAGTTTGGAATCTTTTCGGGTTTTTAAAAATTTTTATTTGTTGGGTTGTGGGTTTTTATTGATTTGCTTTTGGGTTTAGGCTTTTTCCTGGTTTTATAACATGCCATTAATTTTACCTATAGCAACAGTGCTGTATTGCAAGAGTATCCATGTGGTAATTCATGTATGTTCTGCAATTATCCAGGGGTTGACCTTTTAGTGGACCAGCCATTTTCCCTTGAGACACTGACATCCTTGGTGGAACTAACTCGTTTTGAGACCTTGACCCCACGGTTTTCTGCCACTGTCCCTCCCTGTTGGATAGAAGTGCAGCAAGAGCAGCAGCAGAGGCGGCATCCTCAGCATCTGCACCAGCAGCACCATGGGGATGCAGCTCAGCATACTCGGACTTGGAAGCTCCAGGCAGACAGGTAGGGTAACGGGGCAGAAAGAGTTGTGTGTGTTATTGTTTAGTAGGTAGAGCTAGGATAATCACAGTGTAATTTATATTCATCACAGCGTAATTGGTTGTGAGTGCTGTGAAAGTTTGCGAACCTGTGCTTTCGAAGCCCATGCTTTGTGAGAGTTGGTTTAGTGGACCTTGAAACAAGTCAAGTTTTGAATTCTCAGGTTTTTGTTAGACAACACGTTTGCCAGAATTACAGATATTGTTGATGGCTTTTTTGGAAGCCTGACTCAGTAGGGGTACACAGAGTCCTAGTGCACTTCTGAATCAGAAAATAGAGTCTGCTGGTGCTAGAACAACCAATTTGTCCTAAATGAAATTGTGTTTTATCTAAAAATATGAAGATAGAATCTAGGTTCTATTGTCTGTTTATGGCAAGTTAAATCTTTATATGTGAAATATTTACTTAGTCCAGCTTAGAGCCCTTGTTGTGCTAAAATGTACGGAATATGCTTCATGGGATGAACTGCACTGACACTCTGTGTCATATTGCTTCTTTTTTTGTATGTGTCATGAAAACTTAAATTCATCTGGGATCTGAAAGATTAGACAAGTGGTCAGGTCTCCTGAAACCTACTTGAAGTAGCTTCGCATAGCTTTTCTGAAAAACACCTGTAGGAACAAAACAGAGATTCAAGTTGTGTTACAGGTTTTATTGAAAGACATGCACAAGTCACTACAAGATCTATTGGGTCAGATTGTCACACGCCTGTGGCACCAGTGGGTAGGATTTGGTTAATACTGTAACATCAAATGCTCATTCAGTGGAAACAGTGTGGTGTAGTTGGAAAATGTGCCAAATCTTCAGGTGTTGAATTTTATGCCAAAAGAACAGTTTATGTTGAAACTAGAGATAGTTGTCCCATTAGACCACTGGGTGAGTGTCCTGGAGCTCAGGGCCTGGCTGTAAAGTCAGCCGCTGCAGTTCCCCTGGAGAGAGGCCAGCTGTGGCCTGGCAGCTGCAGCACAGCTTCCGCTTCCCCAAGAAGGTAGAACACAGAGGGAGCAGAACCCATGGATGGTAGCTGCAGCTCTGCCATGGGGTCCAGCTCTGAGCCGGTTTCTGGAGAAAGTTTAAGAAAGGTGGTCAGCTCATAACCCTTTCCTTCCCTCCAGAGCTGTTACCACTAGGGAGGAAGTAAAAAGGGGAAGGAAAGTGGCCTTGGAGCAGGCCTCCAAATCAGACATGGCCCCACGTGACCATCACCATGTTGTCTCTGTCACTGCCTAGGCCTGATGCAGATGCTGTGTGCTCTGCCACTGAGAGATGCTTTTGATAAGAGAGATCCTAAGATACTGATCTCCTAAACCTTTGGCAAATAGAAAGTCAGCAGTTCTGTCTGTTCCTACATCTGAGTTGCTGCAGGCCTCAAAGATCTTCAATAGAATCTGTTGGCTGTGGTCACATTGCGAAGAACTCCCAAGACAAGAGGAGTTAGAAGCAAGTCTGAGACATACAGGGGAAGCTGACATCTGCAAGAGGCCTGGAAAAGGGACTTTTCCATAAGCATCACAGTGTGGATGGAGGAGATGGCTGAATTCCTCCTCTGGTTAGAGTATTAGTGTACAGTCTTTTTTTCCAGGGCTCTCATCCGAAGCCAAAAAAGCAATATGTTGGCTGTCTCCCATTTCACTCAGGGTGTGTGTAAAGGCACTGTGGTACAGTTTCTGGTTTACTTTTTTGGGTTCTTTTACTTATTTGGGGACTTTTCCTTTGCTTCTTGGTTCTGGGTACAATAAATTCATTTCTTTTTGGCAAAGTCACTTCAGTGCCTGCTGAATTCTTGGTGAGAGCTGGTTGTTGTGCTTGGATTGCAGGCGCCAACCCAGAACAGCTCTAGACCTTCATTTGAACCCAAACACAGTGAAATAGTAGAAGTCTACTGGAGGTCCTGGAGATCATATTGGGGGGAGGGGGAAAACTTGTCATATAAATATGTGGAAACTAGCGTGTGGTAATGTGTTCTGAGCGGGAAGACACCTCTGGAAGAGTAGTAGCTGCAGGTGTTTGCAGGGCTATCACCTAACATGAGCTCAACTTGACTAATGAAGTGTTCATAAGCTACCGTTAAAATTTGCAGGGTATTAAAGGCTTTAAATCCTTGAGTTGATGGGTTTGTTTTGTGTAAATAATATATCCTGTGTCTAACAAGCAAAGAGAAGATGGTTTCTTGCAAAATAACCTGCAGTAAAAACTATTGATCATCTACTGTGTTCAGCAATAGTTGAAAAGCAAAGAGTTACCAATAGGAAGATGTAAGGAAACGAGTATGAAGGGTAATAGCTGTTAAAAGAAAGGTTAGGTGCAGCACTAGCGGTAGCTTATTGCTTCCTTAGAATAAAGCAATGATAAAGCAAAGCCTGCTGAGAAATAAAACAGGAACACAATGAGGTAAAAAATACTTTGTTACTGTTTTGTTGGTCATTAGTATGAGGTTATTTTATTTCCCCTTTGAGTGTCTCATACTGATTTGCATCAAGACACTGGATTACAAGGTTAGGTAGATGAGTAATGCAATTTATGTGGTAATTCTTTTGTTTCTCAAATAGGAGATAATCCTCTGAATGTGTTTTAAGGAATAGTATTCTACTCATGCTCTTTCAAGCCTACTTTGTTATTTTAAAAAGGCTGTGTAACATACAACAGAAAACCTCCTGAATTATCTAAATAACAGTATTTTCCTTTCAGTGATAATGTAACTGAAAAAAATAGGTTACACGAATTCCTGATGTGCTTTGATAAAACTGCAGCACCTGAATTTTACAGAATCACAGGCTTAGTCAGGCTAGAAAAGCCCTCTGACCAGCCCTGACTGAAACCTAACCTCACCACATCAGCCAGACCAGGGCACTAAGGGCCACAGCCAGTCTGTCCTTAAACATCTCCAGGCCTTCTTAAACACCTCCATTGTCCTGAGCAGTCTATTCCAGAGTCAGATTACAGGCTGATGTTAGGGCTTCCTAACATCCAACCTCACCCTGTTCTGGCTCAGCTTCAGGCCCTGCCCTCACATTCTGGCGCTGGTTGCCAAGAAGAAGAGCCTGACCCCCACCTGACTACAGCTTCCCGTCAGATAAAGAGTGAGAAGGTCCCCCCTGCCAGGCTAAACAACCCCAGCTCCCTCAGCCTCTCCTCAGCCTCTCCTCATCAGACTTTCCCTCCGATCTCTTCTCCAGCCTTGTTGATCCCCTGGACCTGCTCCGGCCCCTCCATCTCCTTCTTGCAGTGAGGGGCCCCGAACTGCCCCCAGTACTCAAGGTGAGGC
>VZRI01007022.1:113156-134207 GCA_013397515.1 Upupa epops | reverse complement strand
TGGAACAGGCTGCCCAGGGGGGTTGTGGAGTCTCCTTCTCTGGAGATGTTCAAGCCCCGCCTGGATGTGTTCCTGTGCTTGGTCTAGGTGGTCCTGCTATGTTAGGGGGATTGGGCTAGATGATCTTTCAAGATCCCTTCCAGTCCCTATTGATTCTCTGATTCTGTACTTCATGTATGAAAAAAAAGGACTGAAGTGCCCTTAAGCAGAGCTGTGAGCCATTTATAGACTGGAAAGGGCAGTTCTTCATTCATCACAGGATTAGATTGTGAAATTCATTGCCACTGGTATAAGAGTATCTCTTCACTGTTAGATTAGTGTGGCATCTTCACGGAGGATTGTTGGTCCATACACACCTGTGGAGAGATACTTAGAGATTCCTTTGGGGTTTCTGCTGCTGAATTCTGTCAAAACCAGATTTCTGGAGCAGGCAGGTAACAGCTGTATTGTGGTCTGGCACGATATGTCATACACAGTGTACAGACTACAAAAGACTGGTCCAGACAGACTCATTATTCATTTCTGGCTCTGTACTGCATCTCCAGCCTAAGCTGGATGAGCAAAGTACTACTTAGTCTTTTGGAAGGCTTGGTATTTCAAATGTCTCGTTCATCTGTGTTCTGCATGACACCTCTAGGAATATACACACAGACCACCCCAAACCTCTCCTTGCTTTGCAATGGGATGCAAGTTTTCCAAGCCGGAGGAAAGGCAGGAATAATTTTAAGTTTAGTTTTAATATTTATTACCAGAGAGCTTTTTTACCTTGGATTTGTAAGATTAATTTTCAGTATATTTTCTTTCTAACTGTTTGGACAGTTAGCTGGAAATTCTTCAGTTAAATGGTAATCACAAGCTCTCCTCTGTCCATATTTTGCTTCTTGTCCATCTTTCATCCCAGAACCACTCTTTTGTCATGTTGCTTGCTCTGGCAATGTGCGATTTCATTAGGTGTACTTGGAATCTCATATAAAGTGTTTCTTATTCACCAGAGTCAGATATGGCCTTCAGGGATATTACTGTGCAAAATGCATAGCATTGAAGATACTTTTACTCATCTTGAACTAGCTTTAATATTTTTCTGCAGAGTCATCCATGTATAGCGTGTTGATCTCAAATAGCTTTTTACGCAAATAGACACAGATCATGAGGGATTGGAAGGGACCTCCAGGGGTCATCGAGTCCAACCCCCCTGCTTGAGCAGGACCATAGGACCTAGGGCAGGTCACACAGGAACACATCCAGATGGGTCCTGAAAGTCTCCAGAAAAGAAGACTCCACAACTTCACTGAGCAACCTGTTCCAGTGCTCTGTCACCCTTACAGTACATACATTCTTCCTCACACTGAGGTGGAATTTGCTGTGTTCTAACTTACACCTGTTGCCTCTTGTCCTATCACAGGGTGCCAGTGAAAATAGATCGTCTCTTTCTTCTTGACATGCAGCCCTCATGGATTTATAGACAGTGATTAAGTCCCCTCATAATCTTCTCCTCTCTAAGCTGAAAAGCCCCAGGTCTCATAAGCCAAGTGCTCCAGTCCCCCAGTCTTCCTCATGACCCTTCATTGGAGTCTCTCAATCTCAAATTGAAGAGCCCAGAATTGAACATAGTGTTCCAGATGTGGCCTCACTAGGGCAGAGTAGAGAGGGAAGAGAATCTCCCTTGTTCTGCTGTACAGACTCTTCGTGATCCATCCCAGGATACTGTTAGCCTTCTTGGCACAAGAGCACATTGCTGTTCCATGGAGAACTTGTCCACAAGAACTCTTAAGGTCCCCCTACGTGGAAGTGCTCTTCCATAGAGCACTTTGTAATGTAGTTGTTAGAAAAACAGTTGATATCTATAGTAACACAGTCAACTTCTTAATTTTCTCAGGCACACGATTAAATCATCACAGATTGTCAAAGTTACTATATTTTCAGAAATTGTTTACTGATAAGTTGAGAAGAACAGAAAATACAGTTGTTTTAAAATTTTAAACTAGTGTTTCAAGTCTTTGGGATACGCTGGCTGTACCACCTCAGTTCATTCTTTCCAGAAATTGGTATTTATAGCAATATGGAAACAGTAGTGTCATGAAGGTTTAGGGAATCTTTTCACAGCTGTTTTCATTTGAAATCTGAACATTGATTTTCATTTTCTTATCGATTGGATTTTAATATATTCTGCATAAAATTAATGTTAAAAATTAATGTGACCAAGGGGTCACAGTCTTAAGCTCCATCGCAGGAGGTTTAGGCTTGACATTAGGAAGAGATTTTTTTACTGAAAGAGTGATCCAGTTTTGGAACAGGCTGCCCACAGAGGTGGTTGGGTCACTGTCTCTGGAGGTGTTCAGGGTTAGGCTGGATGAAGTGCTGAGTGGCATGAGCTAGATGTCAGATGGTTAGAGTTACTTGGTTGGTTTTAGGTTGGACTGGATGATCTTTAAGGTCTTTTCCAGCCTCATCATTACTGTGATACTGTTAGTGACTGTTGTTCTTTACAGTGAGGGTGGAGGATCCCTGGAACAGGCTGCCCGGAGGGGTGCTGGTGGCTCCATCCCTGGAGCCCTTCCAGTTCAGGCTGGATGGAGCTCTGGACAGTCTGCTCTAGTGAGAGATGGCCCTGCTTGTTGTGGTAGGGCTGGACTAGATGACATTTGACGGTCTCTTCCAACCCAATATGTTTTGTGATTGTATGAACTGCAGCTTGAAAGCTGCAGAGGTGGAGTATGCACTGGATAGTGCTGCCTGCTTGGTCTGAATTTTCTCTTAAAACTGGCTCATTGTCATCATTTTTCCTCACAGCAACAGCTGGGACGAGCATGTCTTCGAACTGGTTCTACCCAAAGCCTGTATGGTGGGACATGTGGACTTCAAATTTGTTTTGAATTCTAACATCACAAACATTCCCCAGATTCAAGTGACTTTACTGAAAAATAAAGCTCCAGGCTTAGGGAAAGTCAATGGTAAGAAAGAACTTAATATTGTCTTTCAGAATATCTTTTTCTCTTCTCAGACTCTCTCTTATTCTCTGTGATATACATTAGAAGAACTGCTGGAAAGTGTGCAAATGTTTGTTTATTTCCATTTCATTCTATATTTTCAGTATTGTGGTTTGTTTTCACTTACCATGCTGTAAATTGGGAAGACAAACTGAATAGCCAGTTTCACAGTCCTGAATTTTACACAAGTGCATAGCTCAAAACAGTTGAACTCAATTATTATTCTGTACTGCTTGAATCCTACAGGCATAAAAAAAAGTCAGTTGTAAATCATCTTAGAGATTGGCTGCTGAAACCAATGGTGCTATTGAAGAAATTCATAATAAATTATTCCAACTCAAAGAAGGATGTTATTTGCCTGTGCCTCTTGGATTCATAAGAGAAGCAGTGAGGCTTTTTGGGATGATGGTAAATAAAATCTGACTTCCTTGGGAGCACCCTCACCATCTGTCTCACTGCAGCTTTGACATGGTTTTTCATATGGTTTCACCTTTTGTTCCTCATAGTGTTGACAGAGTATACCAAAGGTATGAATGCTTTTGCCTTGGGAAGACTCTTTCTGCTTAAGAATCTTACTAGATCTCAGGGAACCTGTAAGTGATAGTATAAATTGAGAAGTCACTTCCTTGGTGTGGAAGATATTGTCTCCGCTGGGATTTTTCTGTGGTGTTCATTTTATGTCCTGCTGCCATCCGCTAGAGATTGAAGGAATTATGCGCAGCCTTTAATTGTGTTGAAGCATTAATGGGTTATCTTCATCTGGCCACATCTTTTTTTAAAAGCTTTTTTAAACTTGGTATTTCAGGGAAATGTGTTCAGATTTAATGAAATTGGCTGTGGTGTATGATAACAAACAAGACTGTAAAATCTCCTTTAAAATTTTATGCATTCTATTAAATGCTAAGTAAGAGCCCCCCAGTTAAACCAACACAGGGACCTTGAAGGTCACTGAAATGCTTTCTTACAGCTTCTCACTCTGTAGCATTGCCCAGTGTTTCACAAAAAAAACATACCAGTGCTGGAGATGGTCTTTGAAGGAATCCTAGAAACTGGTGCTTCTCTAAGGCTAAAGATATTGTAGCATGGTAATTGTCTCTGGGAAAAGTGTATCCTTTTAAGATCCAGGATGGTTTAAGAGTTTTAACAAGTGCTAGTTGTGACTTCAGGAGAGCAGTCAGTAGTTATTCTTGCAGGTTTTTCCTTTGTTTAATCCTTGAAGTGAAATTTTGAACATGTGGCAGAATTCTTTTTACCTTGCTCCCTTTACGGATCTGGTTGTCAGCCTGAAAGTCTTCACCTATAAAGCAACACAGAGGAAAAGCTACACTTGTGTGTGTGAAAGTTTGTTCTCAGTATTTCTGAGCAAACGGTTCCCAGGAGTTGGTAATTCTTTGAAGACATGTGTGATTTTAGTATGAAATTAGACTACCAGGGATTTCCGTTTATGCTTTCAGCTCAGCAGACCAAGCACACGACGTGACAAGAGTGCTTCCAGAAAGCAGTAGTTCCCTCCCTCATGTGCACTGTATTGCAATTTGCTTTTTCTGTTATGGATAGAGTAGAGCAGGCATGGAGTGCAAACTTTTTTGCTCTTTTGCTTTGGAAAGGAACCATGATGATATTTACCTTTTCTTGTATGCACTTTTGAATGAACTAATAGGACACTAACATCATTCTAAGGGAAATCTAGATTGTTTCTACCCATGCTGGATATTCCAATGCCAGAGAGAAGTATTGTTTGGCAGCTCTTGAAAATGTGTGAAGTATTCAGACTGAAATTCAGTTGGACACTACCCATTACTCCCTTTCCTTCTCCCCTTCCACAGGGAGAGATGAAACCTAAGGAAGATGCATATGGGAGAGTTTATTGAGTCCGTTCTCATGTGACAGGAACCATGGAACCAGTTAAATGTGTATTGTGTTGTAAAAGGAATGCCAGAGAGATAATTTTTCTAATTTGGAGCTAATGGTTTTGATTTGGCAGCTGTTTTGTATGCATTTTGTTCATTTGCTTGCATCATGTCCTCTTCATCTAAGATCCATGAGAACCATTTACTTGAAAAAAAGAGCTGTACCTAAATATTACTAAAATAATATCTGGTTTTCAGCAGAGTCTGATTTTTACCAGGGTCTGATTGCTAGGAGCAATCTGCAGTTGATTGTAAGGGGAAAATAATTTGGAGAGTGTTACAGCCAAGCAGGCTATTTACAGGTCTTCAAAGAAATATTTTCAAATTGTTTTCTCTTAACTTGAGTTGCAATCCTAATATGAAAAAATTGCCTTTGTATGTTTGTGCTTCTTGTACTGGAGATCAGTTTTAGGCCAAAAGCTGATAAATTTGCTGTGAAAACAAGTTCTGTTTTCTGTGAGCACTGAGCGATGTTTACAAAATCCTGCTCATGTTTTTTCTTTCTAGAAGCAGCAGTAGATAGACAGATCACATTTCCGTTATCTCCAGCTCATAATATTGAAGTGGAGAGAAATGGAAAGCCAGGACTAGTTGAATTCAATGAAGAAATGCAATACATGGATGTAGAGGAACCACAATGTAAGTTTTATTTACTTTGTTATAATAAATATGAATGTGTTTAACTTTTTTTAATGATACACTGGAATGTTGCTGCAAAAGTGTCTCTGTCAATTAAAGCAGACTAATTTTTAGCCATCTGCACTGGCTCTCACTATTCTGTTTACTACTCTCACTAGTCTGTTTACTGTATGAATCAAAAGTTTTAATACAAACACAGCAAAAAAGCATCAAACAAACCACAGCTGGAGAGTTTAGGTCCAGATTAGTATTTATTTGAATTTAGAATTAAAGTAGATGGACATGACACCTTTCTACCTTAAAGTCTTAACCTGTTCCACCAAGAGTTTAACTTGAGTTCCATAGATAGTTTAATTTTCATTTCTGTACCTGACTTTTGTAGAGATCGCTGCTATAAGCCAAGAAAAAAGAATCAATCATTGGCTAATTATGAATTCTCCACTGTGTTGACCTTCAGCCACATCAGCCTTGGTGTGCCTGTTTTTAGGACCTTCGTTAGGCTGAGAGGTGGTCAGACGGAATCTGACTGAGGAGTGCCACAGACTATAAATATTGGTAGTTGGGTGGATCAGTTGCAGAACTATTCTTCTTGCTCTTTCAGCAGTCTTACTTAACACATTCTTTCAAATGATCAGGCTTTTGTAGAGCATGACTTTAAAGGTCATTCCCAAGTCAAACCATTCTATGACTCCAAGAAAGGTAATGTTAAGGATGAGGGATCAAAGGAGTGGTTAAAGTGCCGAAAGGATCTGTGTTGTACTGGGAAAGATGCCGCAGATGGGTGTATAATCATTTTCAGTATATTACAAATGAGGCATTTGGGTGGTTTTAAGCAATTTGTTCCTTCAGAAAAAGCACAGTGAGAATTATGGATCAAAATATATTGGTTCCTGATTTTATCAGTTAGGTATTTTGTGACTCTAATAAGGCAGTGAACCTATGTGTTATCCGTATAGTGTAATGGAGAATGCTTTGAAAATTGTTCACCTTGATTGATTTCATTGAAAATGAGTGGGCTAGAAGTCATGCTGAGATCATTGTATTTTTTTAATGTAGAGTTTGCAGTGATCAGCATTTGACACTGGTGTGGTTTTAACCCATGCAAACGAGCAGCTTGTGACAAGTCCAAGTAATGCAGGTCTGTATTACCTGTGTTTTAAAGGTTTTAGGTTGTGTCCATTTCTGGAGGAACACAAGGAGGATATACTTTGTGGTCCAGTGTGGCTGGCTACTGGACTTGATCTATCAGGACATGCTGGAATATTGACACTGACCAGTCCAAAGCTTGTTAAAGGTAATAAACTAGCTTATTCTTCTGTCCTGATGAAGGATATTTGACAAGTGCATCTCATACTTCTGTGTTCAGGCTTTGGTTTGTATTTATTTTCGCACTGTAACTGGTTCTGTTCTGTTCTGTAGCCCAATAGTGAGTTACCTTTTCAGAATACTGTGATTAACAGAGCTGAGCTTGTACACTGACTGTCTGTGCAGTTGGAATAGTTTTCAAACTCACTATGCAAATTTCCCCCTACCCACCTTGTTATTTTTTCACTCGTAGGCATGGCTGGTGGCAAGTACCGCTCATTTTTAATTCATGTTAAAGCAGTGAATGACAGAGGAACAGAAGAAATCTGCAATGGTGGCATTAGACCAGTTGTTAGAATACCATCTCTGAAACCTCAGACTAACAAGGGCCATTCCCTTGCTTCATTGTTGGCAAAAGTTGCAGCAGGCAAGGTAATGAATAGCCAAAAAAGACATCTGTGTCAGGCTTGCAGAATCGGTATGGTTTGAGATGCATTAGAAATTACTTTGAGTTACGTTGTGCAAACACCTTCATTGTGTAAACCTCCTTGAAAACTCAGTGGAAAAGACTTATTCTGCTGCTTTCCCATTCTGAGCACTTGGTTTTGAAAATGTTTCTGTGAGTGGTGGCAGTAACTGATACACCTCATCGTCTTGGGAAGATTTGTGCGTGTGCGTGCGTGCGCGCGCGCACGCGTGTGTGTGTATTACTCTTGCTCTGCGTGGTCATAACATTGAGCATGTGGACATTATTCGAATGGTTATGACATAAAGTACAGATTTATTTACAATGTTATGACAATTTATTGTTAAGTTGTGTTCTGCATGAGAGCATGAGTAAAAGCAGTTTTAGTACAATGCTCAGGTGGAATGAGATTTGACTGAATTATATGCATTTCACTGAACTAGATATAGAAATAAAGTTGTCAAAACCAATACAATTCATGGAACAATTTTTCCCCCCTCCAAAAACAATCAGGAAAAGCCATCTAGCAAAATTGAAGCCACTAATTCTTCAAGAAAATCAGATAATCTGAAAGGCTGTGATTTACTTCAAGAAGTCTCTGTAACAATTCGAAGATGTAAAAAAACTTCCATTTCAAAGGAAAGGTTAGTAGGTGGTTTTTAATTCTAAAAAGTATTACGTTTCTCATAAGTACTGAATTCTCAAAATAGCTCATTTGTGTAGTTGACATTTAATGGCTGTATTTTCTGTGGAAAATTCAGTGAATTTAGAGTTGAAGACCGCTGTGCTATGCAGTTTGTAGTAGAGTAATACCATGCACAGAATTGTATATTGAGTGATGTTTCGTCTGCCTCAAAAAGGCAAATGTAAGTAAGTTTTCTTGGTAAATTGGGTAAATTAAGTGGATAGATTTTGTTTGTTTAAAGGAAACACCTTTCTTTTCTGTTTCCAGATGTTGTCTTTTATAGCAGAGTATATTGCTTATCAAAAAGTTTAGAATCAAATCTAACTAACAAATTGCACTTGAAAAAAATCGTTGAAGTGTCTCTGGATTTGTCCAGAGAAAAGCAACTAGAATGGTAAAGGAACTGGAAGGTCAGCCCTACGAGGAGAGGCTGATGGAGATGGGTCTGTTTAGCCTGGAGAAGAGGAGGCTCAGGGGTGACCTTATCGCTGTCTATAACTACCTAAAAGGTGGTTGGAGTCAGGCAGGGGTCGGTCTTTTCTCCCTGGACACTGGAGACAGGTCAAGGGGTCACAGTCTTAAGCTCCATCAGGGGAGGTTTAGACCTGACATTAGGAAAAGGTTTTTTATTGAAAGAATGATCAGGTTTTGGAACGGGCTGCTCACGGAGGTGGTTGGGTCACTGACTCTGGAGGTGTTCAGTGTTAGGCTGGATGAAGTGCTGAGTAGCATGAGCTGCTACTCATCTAGCAGTAGATGTCAGGTGGTTAGAGTTACTTGGTTGGTTTTAGGTTGGACTGGATGATCTTTAAGGTCTTTTCCAGCCTCATCAGTACTGTGAGACTATGATTGGTACTACATACCTAAATATGAATAGTACAGCATTCATTTGTGTTAACAACTGCCTCCCCACAGTGCTGGCAACAGCTCTGATGGCCTTAAAAAGAGGTCAGAGAGGCTGTAGAGATGTGTGTGCACATGGTTTCCCTGCGGAGGTGTGTGTGCACGTGATTCCCAAAGAATGTTGTAGATGAAGAAAGTTTTTTGAGGTTTAGAAGTTACTAGACAAGCTACGAGGAAGACCAGTATTTCACTGAAGGTTACTAAATGTAGAGTAACTTAGGAAGCTCTGTGAGCAGAAAGTAGGAAGGCTGGTGTGTATGGAAAGTGGCATATATGTTGGTATGCTTTTAATCTCATCTAAGCATCTTTTATTTTTTGTAGTTCAAGGCAATAGAAAGCAGGAAGGCCATTAAGTGGGAGAATAATGGTACTGGATAATTCTGACTTGTATTTTCCTTCCACTCCTCCTTAGAGTTCAACGATGTGCGATGTTACAGTTCTCAGAGTTCCACGAGAAGCTGCTCGCTACTCTTTGCAAGAAGACAGATGATCGTCTGACAACAGAACACGCTCAGAGTCTTGTGCTAGACATACTCTGTTGGCTGGCTGGAGTGTATTCAAACGGACCTGGCAGGTAGGAGCATAAAATTAAATAAGCATAGCTATTTCTCAGTAAAGAAAACCCTGTTAAGAAATAAAGGTGTATATGAACCTCTAAAGTGTGAAACTTGTTTTTGCAGCTCAAAGGAAGGAAATGACAGTTTGCTTTCCAAAACACGTAGATGTGTCTCTGATATAATACGCGTCTGCTTCTTCGAGGCCGGCCGTAGCATAGCTCACAAATGTGCTCGGTTTCTTGCTCTGTGTATTAGGTCAGTGTGAATTATTCCAATATTTATATTTTATTTATATTGGGGGGGGGTGCACGTAGCCTAATTGCATGTGCGGGTTTGTTATTTAACATTGACTTAGAAAGCAGCAAGATCTGGAAAATCTCCTGTTGGGGAACAGGAGATTTTCCTGTTAGGGAAATTTCCAGGGAATGACTGCAAAGAACATCAGTCTTTATCCCAGTTTTTCAACTTCACCTTCAGGAGGAGATTCCACGTTGTGTTCCTACTTTGTTAACATTGAAGTGTCTGTGTTTTGTTTTCTTTGGTAGCAATGGCAGGTGTGACCCAAGCCAACAGGGATTTGGATCGGTTCTTCTAAAAGCTTTACTTGACAATATGCCTCTTTTGCCTGCAGCTGCGACTGGTGGTATGTATAATGTTTGTTGCCATATGAGCGCATACACTACGGGTTTTGGTGGCCTCTCTTGTGAAATAGGAATTAGGTCACTGTTCAGTTAGTTCAAGCTTCTTGGAGTGTCCTGGGGAAGTGTTACTCAGGTATGAGATATGTAGATGATGGAGTTTTAAGCAAATTAGCTAAGGCAGGGACATTTTTGTGACAGCTTAGTTAAGTTTGGCAAGAATTTTCAAAGCAGTTCAGCAGTCACACGTTCCTTCCTCAATCTGCATTACAGAGTTCATGGAATCTTAGCACCGTGTTGCTGCATTGTGCCAGGTGGAATGGGAGGATGCTTGTATTTGGGGTGGCAAGCCTAGCTTTGTGTTTTTTTACATTATGATGTTGAGTTGCCTCTGGCATCACCATGGAATCTTACAGAAAACTTATTTTGCAGTCCAAAATGCTCATTGTGCTGCCTTCCAGGTAGAAACATTTAACATTTGCTATTCAGAGCATAGAATGCATCATCATGGGGGATGAGAAAGATGAGATTTGTGTTTCCATGTAGAAGCACTGCACTGTGCACCTGGAACTGATGTGTCGGGAAATGGTGCCTCCAGCAAATACAGAATAAGGAGACAGCAGCCAAAAGCAGAGGATAAGAGTAGAACAGGACTTCAGACTAAGGCTTTGCTCTGAAGGGATTGAAACCCCTAGCCTGGCACCTTAAAGTATCACGAACATTTTGATTGTTGTGCTTAGTAGAAGCAAAGGACAGGAACAATGGAAGAAGTATGTGTGAAGCTGTCTCTTGGGAACCTCTTCAATTATATACTAGTTGATGAGAATTTGAAATACTTCTAGAAACTGATTACACAATAATTCTGAATTGAAGCTTCTCAAAAAAGAGGGGGAGGTGAGAATGCATCATAGTCTATAATCAGTCTGTATTCAACCATTAGGTACTTCATTTATCATTTGGATGGACGATGCTTCAGAATTGGCTTTCTGAGTGGAAGCTCATGTCATGTTTCACTTGAAATCATTGTTTTTCCTAATGCAGGGTCAGTGTATTGGTATTTTGTGTTGCTGAATTATGTGAAGGATGAAGATTTGGCAGGATGCAGTACAGCTTGTGCATCATTGCTAACTGCTGTGTCCCAACAGCTGCAGGATCGCCTAACACCTATGGAAGCATTACTTCAGACAAGGTACTAAGAGTTGTGCTTGCAGTCTTTATGTATGTAATTAATTTTTGACTGTGATGTTTTCTTTTATGTCTTGAAGTGACCAGACTTTGAACTTTGGATTTATGTGATAACCAAAGGAAACCTCTAGTGATCCAGTTTTGTAGCGTTTCCAAAGCTGTATTATCATAATGGGAATGCACTGCTGCTAGATGCTCCTTTTGACGGGCACATATTTTCTTCTAAGTCAAACCAGACCAGGGTAGAAGTGTTTTGGTAGAGTTCAGTTGAGAATCTTCAGATCCAAATGAAATATAGTAAGCTGGGTTTGGGAAGGGGTTGAATATGTGCTGTGCTTGTTTATTTGTGGTTGTTGACTGACATTTTTTTTAAAGGTCTATAATCCCACAATACTTGATAAAGCTTGTTCTCAACCTTTACACACATTCTTCTCAGTTTTTGTTTCACTGTGTGTAAATCCTTGTGGCTGATTGCTAATTACTACTAGCAAAATAGTAGCTGGCTAATGAAGAATTTTTAAAAATACACAGTTGCCTTGAGGCCTTCCCTCATGTACTGGGGGCAGTTCTGGGCCCCTCACATCAAGAAGGAGACTGAAGGACTGGGAGCAGGTCCAGAGGAGTAACGAGGCTGGGAAAGAGACTGGAGGGAAATCTGCTGAGGAGAGGCTTCAGGAGCTGGGGGTGTTTGGCCTGGAGAAGAGCAGACTCAGGGGGAACCTTTTTCTCTATAACTTCCTGAAACTTCCTGAAATGAAGCTGTAGTCAGGTGGGAGTCAGGCTCTTCTCCTAGGTAGCTGGTGCTAGGACGAGAGGGCAGGGCCTGAAGCTGCACCAGGGGAGGGTTAGAGTGGCTGTTACAAAGCTATTCCTCGCAGAAAGGATGATCACACCCTGGAATGGGCAGACTGGCTGTGGCCTTATTTCCCTGGTCTGGCCAGTGTGGTGATGTTAGGTCATGGACTGGGCTGGATGACCTTAGAGGTCTTTTCCAGCTTCAGTGATTCTGTGAATGTGTCAGTCCTAGATGTGCAGTCTTCAGAATTTCTGTGTAGTTTCTGTGTAGTACTTGCTTGTAGAGATCAACCTCATTTAATCTAATGTGGTATGTTGGTATAAAGTTTTCATCTTGAATATGCTGACTTGAGAGTGTTTGTCAGTTGCTTGACATGTGTTACATGGGTTGATCTGTATTTCCCAGATTTTCTTTCCTCTCTTTTTCAAGATCTGTAGTTCTTACTACTCTTTTGTATAATGCCCTTTTCTGACTGGTCACAACCTGGCAAAAAGCACTGAGCCCAGTCAAGGTGAAAGCATTTTAACTTTGTTAACATGTTCCTGGTGCTATAGTACTAATGTAGATATTTATTCTTTTATTTATTCTTCTAATTATTTTTAATAATTATTATTTTAATATTTTATTATTATTTTATTTATTCTTAATCAAAAAAGGTATTCAAACATACCAGACTTCCCATACCAGGCTGCTTGGAGCCATAAGTAAAAATTGCTGGGAGGCACTTGGTCATCACTTGTGTTCATTGAAATATTTCATATTGGTTCTAGCTCTTGCCAGTCAAACACAAAACTTTCTCAGTATGGTAGCTGCACAGATGCATTCTTTTTGTGCTCCTTTTTAAGTATTTGGCCTCATTACCTTTCTGAATATGCTTATAAGTTGCTGGTAATATTACTGATACAATAAAATAGCCCAAATTCCATCCTGTGAGGATGCTGAGGCACTGGAACAGGTTGCCCAGCGAGTTTTTGGCTGCTTTGTCATCCCAGGCAGTGTTTAAGGCCAGGTTGGGTGGGGTCCTGGGCAACCTGGTCTGGTGGGAGGTATCCTTGCCCATGGCAGGTGGTTGGAACTAAATGATCTTTGAGGTTCCTTCCAGTGTAACACATCCTAGTGTTCTATGATTTTCTTATTACATTGGAATTTCACTTTTCTTGGCTTATAAAACCCTAATTGATTTCAGACTACGTTGTTACCTGAGTGACACTGGTTCCCCCCCGCCCCCGTAGTGTTATCAATGTAGCAGCAATGGGATTTTATTCTGTTGAAGTATTTAAAGTGCTCCCAAGTGTTGACTGAGGTCCCTAGTGATATGTCCTCTTTTCTTCTTTAGCTGCAAAAACAAGCAGGTGGAATTTCTTTTGCTGTTTGGAACAGCAGTGCTGTGGTTTTTTGACTTCAGATAGAAGTCTGGTTTCTTTGTGCAGGCAAGCACATTCCTGTGGCTGTGTAAGACTTGGAGTTGCCATGCCTGAGTGTGGTTATGTGTCATATTTCCAGAGCAGTATTGGATCTTCAGAACCTCTTCAGTAGCAGTGTTACTTAATGTTAATAGGCTGTTTGAGAAGGTCACTTCATACAGGACTTCCTGAAGTAGAAGTTGATGTAAAGATAGATGAATAAAATGAAAGCAACAGTTTGGAGAATAACAAAACCTGGCTGATGTCTGCAGATAATTTTATATAAATTCTGATTGTTTGAGTAGTTGTATTTGTTTCCTTGTGTTTGCAGATACGGATTATACAGTTCACCTTTTGATCCAGTTCTGTTTGATTTGGAAATAAGCGGTTCTTCTTGTAAAAACGTGTTTAACAGCAGCATTGGAGTACAGTCAGATGAAATTGACTTGTCTGATGTGCTCTCAGGTATGGATGTTTAACTCATCTGTTCAGAAAGAAATGGTAATTCTCTGTCTTGTATGGACTTAATAAAGGTCAAGATATTCTCTTGCTCCCGGGGATCTCTTATATTGCCTGCAGGGCAAGGAAAAAACCCTTCTGCAGTCTGTTCTGTTCTTATGCTTTAGGACATGTAAGGAAAGACTAATGATTAAACAGAAAGGCTCCTATCCTTCCCTGGGTCAGGGTCGTCTAGGGACTGTCCATTGAGCATTTTCCTTGAGGCAAGGAACCTGAAATGGATTTTGCTCAAGTTGGGAAGCTGCCATATGACACTGTTCTACTGAAATATTACAGGTTTAATGATATTCTTTCAGAGGCAGGAAAGTATCACAAAATCCTATTTTTATTATTCCTCTTGTGCTAGTTCATCAGTGAATCTTTAGGCCATGAACTGTCATAGGAATGAGATTATTTTCACTCTTCTGAATATTCTTTTCATAACAAACGTATTTATCAGTCATACCAACTCTTCCTGTTCTTGTGTGCTCTTGTCCATCTCCTTCCCATCTCTCCCTCTGTACAACGCTGAATCAGTTAGTGCATTGAGCAATAGTCTAGTTATCATACTAACTTGATGCATGATCTTAGTTGGTCTGTTATTTTCTTTCTCTTCCATTAACAACAAAGTATTTGTGTGAGGTTTCTCACAGTGCAGAAAGAAAAGAGCACCCATATATAACTTATTTTTGAAACTAAGAAAGTTACAGTCAGCACCTGCACTTGCATTTTCTAGTTTAACTTAATAAGACACTGTTTTCAGGTTTGGCAGTGTTATTCGTTTCGAAGTATACTTCTGTTTGTTTGGTGGATGCCTCAGTGTTAAGGTCTGAAGCGATAAAATCCTTGGAGTCAGTAGCTGATGGTGCAGAGATTTATTTCTTTTTCAGGAAATGGGAAGATAAGTAGCTGTGCAGCTGCTGAAGGTAGTTTTACTTCCCTTACTGGGCTTCTGGAAGTGGAACCTCTGCACTTCACCTGTGTTTCAACAAGTGATGGAACTAGAATAGAAAGGGATGATGCAAGTACGTTTACTGGTATATACAATTTTTCCATTTTTCTTCTTAGCATAGCTCACAGTGTGATGTTTTGAATGGAGTAGAATGAGCAGTTTGACAAACGGATTGCCTCTAGTTTTGTAAGCATTGAAAGATGGGGTTGGTTGGTTTGCTTGTTTTTTAAAATAGTTACTGTGTGTGTATATATCAGCAAGTATAACATACCTTGCACATGTGGTGAGAGTTTTAGGGCATTAGTGTTGTGTGTGGGATAATGCTTGCGGTCTATAAACCACACACTTTGTAGTTCAAGATGATGTTACCTTCTACCAGGAACTGGGTAAAAGAAGATAGTTCTCTTGTTTTTCCATTGCTCTTAACCATTAGAAACAAAATGAAGGGTGTGATGCATCATTTCTACATACATGTTTTTGGTTTGTTTGTTTCATGCCAGTGAGTACCTTTGGGGTTACCCCAGCAGTTGGTGGCCTCTCTTCTGGAACGGTTGGGGAAGCCTCGACAGCACTGAGTTCAGCAGCCCAGGTAGCTTTGCAGTCTCTCTCTCATGCAATGGCCTCAGCCGAGCAACAGCTCCAGGTGCTGCAAGAGAAACAGCAGCAGCTTTTGAAGCTTCAGCAACAGGTTGGAGGCTATTTGGCTATTTTTAATGCTGTCTCTAAACTTCAAAAGCTGAGGAAGTAGTTGCAGAGACCTTGTTTTGGGATTTTCCCCTTACCTCCCCCCTCCAATGTATTTGAGGAAGGAATAGTGCTGCACTGCACTGATGATCACTCCTACTAAACAAAATGCTGAGGGTATCTCCTGTGCTGCCTTGGTCTTTCACAGTTGTTTTTTATGTATTTTGAGGGTGGGTTGACTGTTTGTAATAAAAACTATGTCTTAGTACCTCAGTACAGCAGTCTGCATTGAAAAAGCCCACTGAAGTGAAAAGCACAGTCACCAGTATAGGGAAGTACCAGACACAAAGCTATGGCCAGGATGATGCTTGGCTGTGTTGACTCTACTTTGCTGTTCAGTTGTAGTTTTCTAAAATATTTTGTAATTCCAGTTAATTATTTAACTACTCACATTCTTCAGCAAGTGAGGTCAAAGTAAAGAGTTTAATTTTTCAGCCTGCAGTTGGACAGCTGATGTGCCTGTTTTGAAGGTAGCTTGGATTTAGTAGAGTTTTAACGAAAGTTTAACCTGCAATTCAGTGCTACTACTGAGTTCACAAGCAGTGTTACCTGCTACATACACTGCTTCATTTTCTCCACAGAAGGCTAAATTGGAAGCAAAACTGCATCAGACAACAGCAGCAGCGGCAGCAGCAGCATCAGCAGTTGGTCACAACTCTGTGCCTTCTAATCCAGTAGCAGCTCCAGGATTCTTCATCCATCCTTCAGATGTCATC
Organism: Upupa epops; assembly: GCA_013397515.1. Lineage (NCBI taxonomy): Eukaryota > Metazoa > Chordata > Aves > Bucerotiformes > Upupidae > Upupa > Upupa epops. Next base: position 117,823 of record VZRI01007022.1, on the reverse strand, counting down.
CCACCCACACCAAAAACAACTCCTCTGTTCATGACTCCACCTTTGACTCCACCTAATGAGGCAGTTTCTGCTGTCATTAATGCAGAGCTTGCTCAGCTTTTCCCTGGTTCAGTCATTGATCCCCCAACAGTCAACCTTGCAGCGCATAACAAGAACATGAGCAAGCCTAGAATGGTAATTCTTCTTGTGTATTTTTTGTATAGAAACAAGATGCTGTAAGCTTGACCAGAATGTAACTGGTACTTGAGTGCTAGTAAATACCTGTTTGAGTTAGATGTGAAAACTACCACTAAAGTTAGATTGAATGAGAAGGAAGACTTATGAAAGCAAGAGTTTTTGCAGTGCCTTGTGTAGCCTCTTTTAGTTGGAGCTAGCTTAACTGTATAAGTAGTTAATAACCCTTTGCACTTAGTGGTTAATATATTTTGATCATTCACGCTCATTTCTAAGTGTAATGAGATGATGTCAGAATTGTACTTCTTAAATCACAAGAGCTGACTTAATTTTACCAATGTTTCCCATTCCTCAGAATCCACTTGGATCCGGTCTTGCTCTTGCAATATCTCATGCTTCGCATTTTCTTCAACCTCCACCCCATCAGTCAATTATTATAGAACGCATGCACTCAGGTAAAACCAGAATTTCTAATCATAATTTGGACAACTTTATCTAACGTGATCTGCATTACTTTTCAGTTGCCCTGTAGAGAAAAGCTATTTCTCAGTTTGTATTTCTGTTGTATCTGGAAGTTTAAGATCCAGTATTCAATGGTGTTTATCAAGTTTAAGACCCCTGGGGAGCTGAGGGGATAGGTTTGACTTCTAGACAGATCTACCCATACTAATGCATGGAAAGCGTAATTTTAGTCAAGTTGAAGCCAGAATTTCCTTTGAAAAAGATGAGCTGCAGTGAGATACTACTCTGAGATTCCACAACCTTGAGTATGCACCTTTTGAACAATACACACACAGTGCCTTTGTTTGAGAAGTGTCATCTCTGCACTGCTTAACATGCACTGGCATTTGAGGCAGTCCTGCGTTTTTTCTCTAGGAGCAAGAAGATTTGTCACCTTAGATTTTGGAAGACCTGTACTGCTGACGGATGTCTTGATTCCCACTTGTGGAGATTTGGCTTCTTTGTCAATCGATATCTGGACTTTAGGAGAAGAAGTGGATGGAAGGCGTCTTGTAGTGGCTACTGACATTAGCACACACTCACTTATTTTACATGATTTGTTGCCACCCCCAGTTTGCAGGTTTATGAAGGTAAGAGAAGGTAGACTGTGCTCTGTCTTTTAATTGATCTTTGTTAGTTTGTGAACTTGCTTGTGAGTTTCCTTCAGACCAAGCATTAGTTGCCGATAAAATTGTTCTTAATTTTGGTGTTTATTTTGCGTGTTTTGATTACACTTGTGTTACAGCAGAGTTGTGTTCTCTTTCAGATCACTGTTATTGGTCGTTATGGTAGCACAAATGCCAGAGCAAAAATCCCCTTAGGGTTTTATTATGGCCATACCTATATCTTACCATTTGAAAATGAGCTGAAACTCATGCATGATCCCCTCAGAGGAGAAGGCGAAGCTGCAAATCAGCCAGAAATTGACCAACATTTGGCAATGATGGTGGCCTTGCAAGAAGACATACAGTGCAGGTTAGAGGAAAGAAATATGTGTACTAAACTTGAAAAGAGTTGCTTTTACATAAAATGCTGTGGGATCCTAATGTTGTAGCAGTTTGGGTATTTTTCCTTGCCATGATCCTCACAGGTCATTCTGTGGCAGGGTGGCTGTTGTTTCTGTGAGCTGTAAGAGCAGTGACAAATTCTATGCTTGAATTTTTTTCATTAATTGCTCTAACAGCACATTCAGAACTGACCACAGGTCATTCTGTGAATGCCAAATGTATTGCTGTTTACTAATGTCTATTGAATTGTGTGTTGGAATCTTCTCCTTTAGATACAATTTGGCCTGTCATCGGTTAGAAATTCTTCTACAGAGTATTGACCTGCCGCCACTCAATAGTGCTAACAATGCCCAGTACTTTTTACGGAAGCCAGACAAGGCAGTAGAGGAAGACAGCAGAGTATTTTCTGCTTACCAGGACTGCATTCAGCTACAGCTTCAGCTCAACTTGGCTCACTACGCTGTTCAGAGGCTCAGAGTAGCTTTAGGTGCAAGCAGAAAAACACTGACAGAGCAATCTGACCCAAAAGAGTTGATTCAGCTGTCGTCCACGGAACAGTTACGCACCATCATTAGATACTTACTGGATACTTTGCTTAGTTTGCTTCATTCTTCCAACGGTTAGTATTTGTGGAAATGTTTATACTTTTGTCCTATTATAGAAGGGATTTGCAAGGAATTTGTATTCCTTGGCCTGTATTTTCCCCACTGTAAAATATGTTCCCACTTTCAACTGCATTCAATATGTTTTACTATGGCTGCAGTCACTGGTACCACACAGTCTACAGTTCCACCAGTGACTCTGAGCTGATGTCACTGGCCACTTTCTGCCCCCAAATGCGATTGGAGAGGGTGGTGAGGTCCTTCTCCAGCGCGTTGTGGCTGTGTATTCCTTTGTGGAGAGTCGGCTGATCCTTCTGTACTCGAGTAATCAAGGACTGCTTGGGGCAGGAATATTTATGTTGTTTTAATAGGCAGAATCAGCTTGGGGAAGGATCTGTGAGCATTGAAGGCTGTGCAGTACAGGGAATAGATTTGCCCTTCTAACAGTTACTGCAGAATCAAAATTGAAAAGTCTGAGTGGGAATAGTGGTGGTTTTAAATTTTTAATTTAAAAAAAAAAAAAGAAAACCGAAGAACTAGTTGTTCTGTTGCCAGCTGGGTGCTGCCTTGGCATTTTCTGTGCCCATTCATTCTTAGGTGCATGGATCATTTGGTTTTCTCTTTGTGTAGATCCCGTGTGGGTATTTGCACTAATGTAAAGTTGGTGTGCTTTTTTTGAACCATAGCCCAGGGTATATGGGGCTACCTGCAAAAGAGCAATCCCTTGTGTTCCTTCCTCCCTCTCCACTGTGCCAATTAGTCTCATAATGGTTTAAAAAACTTCCCACCAACTTCTTTCTCTTGTATTTTCAAGCCTCCTAAAAGATAGTTGCTTGTTCTCCATTCTTAACAGGGCATTCAGTTCCTGTGGTTCTGCAAAGTACATTTCATGCTCAAGCTTGTGAAGAATTATTTAAACACCTGTGTATCAGTGGAACCCCAAAGATACGTCTGCATACTGGCCTGCTACTTGTTCAGCTCTGTGGAGGAGAAAGATGGTGGGGTCGGTTCCTCTCAAATGTACTGCAGGAGTTATACAATTCAGAGCAACTCCTCATATTCCCACAAGACAGGTAAGGTCTAGATTCACATTGATATATTACCTGTGAATCACTTAAATAATTCTCTAGTTTGTAGCTTAACATTGGGATTAGCAAAATGTGACTGAAGGATGTTTATCCATCTATTCCACTGATTTAAGAAATATTCCCCAAAATCACTGCAAATTATTAATGTCTGATTGCAGTTATTTATTGCAATAAATCACAGTAAGTCGCAATCACAGTAGGAGGGTATTTTTTATTACTTAGAGATCTTCACATAGCTGGCAGGATTGCACTCCACTGTCAGAAATGGCCTTCTCCTTTATCAGGTTTAAACACACCATCATCATAGAGAGCTGCTCTTCTCATGCATTTGGAAGTAGGATTGAGACTGGAAATCACACTGTTAGCAGTTAGCACAAAACCTTTTTCTTGAGATGAGAGCAAACACTGTAGAGTTGAGTGTTGAATGTTAGATGTGTTAATGATTTCAGATTATTGACTGAAGTCTTTGATATTCTAAACTCTAGTGTTTTACTGCCACCAAACAGATTTACTGTTCTGTAGCTTTCTGCCTCCTCTGATCAGCAACACCTGTATTTGCATTATTTTTAAAAAACATCCAAGATTATAGTGATACGTGGATTTGATTATCTGTATCTGTTCAGTATACCATATGTCATAGCTAAAACGGGTAAGATCTGGTTTCAGATGTACCAAGTGGAATGCTCTGCTGACCTCTGGAGGGTTAAAGGCAGAATGCTCACCTAAGATCCTTCCAACAATAGCATGTGGAATCCATTCCATAGACTTCTGGGCCACAGAATTGCTTTCAGTAGCAGTCTGCTTCTGTCTCAGATGAAAGCCTAGTGGAATGTTGTTCTATAAGGGGTGTTTCAGAGTATTGATGGACCTGAAAAAGAAATAAAATCTTAAATATGTAAATTTTATTTTTAGGGTCTTCATGTTGCTTTCTTGCATTGGCCAAAGATCGCTTAGCAACAGTGGTGTTTTAGAAAGTTTACTTAATCTCCTGGATAACCTGCTGTCACCATTGCAACCTCATTTACCTGTGCACAGAAGAACCGAAGGTAGCCCTCTAATTTGGGAAATTCTTTCCATATTCATGATAAGCTAGAAAATTGGGAGACTAGCTTACGATTTTGGATGTATAAAAAGAAGAAATTGCTCATTTACTGTATTTCCAAAACATATTTGTCTGTTAAAATGTGCTGAAACTTCTTTTTCCTTTAGGTGCTAGAAGATTCCTCCCCCCACCTGTTCCACCAGAGCAAAATGGTTTAGGTTGCTTTTCATTCAGCTAGGAAGCTTTCAGGTTT
>VZRI01007022.1:46649-113130 GCA_013397515.1 Upupa epops | reverse complement strand
TGGGGGGGGGGGGGGGCATCCAGTGTGCAGACAGCTTGAGCAACTCTAGTGACTCATGAGATCCTTTTCAGTTTCAAACTTCCATGGTGAAACATGGTCATGAAGATAAGTTTTCTCGGTGTATCCATGTGGTTTCTGCAATAGGTGGGGGTTTTTGTAATCACAAGGAACTTAGATTTATTTTCTTTGTGGCCTATTTTAACTGCTTCAACTTTCAAGTAAGTGCCTGTTTTTGAAAATATTGGACTCTAGGCTACTCAGCTATGTGCATATAGTACAGAGCTGTAGAGGATACTTTTTTTAAAAAAATTCTTTGGTTTGCAATGTCAAAAAATTCCAGCTGAGTCTCTGTCCTTACTCCTTACCTTGTTGCCTGCTTATACACAAGCCTGCAGCTGGGGCCAGAAGCTGTCCTATTGCTTCCTGTTGGTCTACCACGCACTTTACCATGGCCTTATCCTGCTGTAGCCTCTACCTAGTTTGAGACAAACCCAAGCTTACATCTCTACCTTTGCTTCCACTCTCCCCACATCTGCCAATTCCTTTCATAGTTCTTGTCGTACTAGTTGTCCTCATGGAGGACTTTAGGAAGGAGAAATAACTAATACTTCAGAATTTATTTACTGGTCTTCCACCTTTCTTCCTCCTGGACAGTACAGGTCAGTGCTAGGGCATTATTTCCTGCGGTGGAAACAACAGAAGAAATTTCTTGTGTAAGAACTATCATGCATTACTAAGGGTCAAAGGGTAGTAAAACATGCTGGAGAGAAGCGAGAAAGCAGAGGACAGTCAGAGCAAGAGATGAGTGTTAGGAGTGGAGAGAAGTTGTGAACTTTGAGGCAAAAGGGAAGAAAAAATGAGACACCAAAAATGGTTTCTCATGGTAAAAGACAGAAGGATAAGAACCACACTAATTTAAACATAACTGTGAAAAAACCCTTTTCTTTTTATTGTGCCGATGAAACGTGAAGAAGGTGTGTAGCAGTCAGCAATGCTACTTATGTCTGTTCTTGCAATGGAGTCTGCAGTTCAGGGGATGTTTTAGGGAGGCCTCCTGTTCCTCTGCCTGCTGGGGGTCACTGGTTGCTTTTACCAGTGCATATAGAAAATGGAGTTAAGTCAAGGCTTACGTCCTTCTGCTTGGGCTGCCATATGATTTGGGACGAGACATTTTTGTGCCTTAGTTTCTTGGTTTGAGCATTTTTGAGTGTGTCGTGTGAGAAGCGTAATGTCATGAACCATGGTTCAGCACAGTGTGCAGATAGGACAAAGTGTGTCGGTGCTGCTGTCTCTGCTCTACTGATGCTATGGACAAGTATGCCATTGGCGTAATGACTGTGGTGAAATGCTCATTCCTTGCAGGTTTCTGCATTTATTGAGCACTCCTGAGTTCATTTCAGAACTGTTCCTTCACGTTTGCTCATGCACACAAATGGAGTGATGTGTAAGATACATATTTCTGTCTGCCTGTGCAAAAGTATTGTGTGTTATTGTGAGAGACTGAAGTGACAGCCACTCATGAGTGCCTCCAACATGGTTTATCTAGTCTGAATGCTAGTCCTGGATGTACTGCCACTTAGCCAAATGGCTGTCTGAAACTATACTAGCAAAGGTATAAACATGAAAACATTTAAATGCAGAGTTAACTGTCTTGTTGGAGCCTTGGGTGATGGAGAAATTTCCAACTATGGAAGTTAAGACATGTAATTTACGTGTTTTAGTGCAAGCAACTGTCATTCTGCATTTGATACTTAGGAAATTCAGATCGACATTTTTAAACTTGTTTTTCAAAAATGCTGTGTAACTCTTAGCTTTTGACTTCTGACTTCTATCAGACAAAAGAAGTGCGTCATCTTTATCTTGCCTCAGAGTTTTGTACTTAATGTTTGGTTTCTGTCCTCCTTTTTGAGTGCTCAGAGTCTTGCCCTTGTTTGAAAAAAATCATAAAGAAGCAGGAACAAACTGTTTGTGGCCTAGTGAAATATTGTGCTTGTTATCATTTCTTTACAACTATTTTATCCACGGCTTCAAAGCTTTATTAAGTCACTCAAATACATTTATTTTGAAGGAGTTTTAGATATCCCCATGATCAGCTGGGTTGTAATGCTGGTGTCCAGACTACTGGATTATGTAGCTACTGTTGAAGATGAAGCAGCCACAGCCAAGAAACCTCTAAATGGAAAAGAGCGAGAACGATTTTTGACAGGTCTGTAACACTTGTTATCAAAACTTGCCTCTATGGGTGTTGATTTGGGTGTTGCTCAAATACTTAGAGTGTATTTTAAATTCACTTGAAAAACGAGATTTTAAAAATATATGTGGTATTTGCACTGTTGTCTGCTTCTTTTGAGACCCCTTCTCCTTAGAAATGTGACCTCATTCCATGGTAAAAATGCAAAACACAGGATCATTTGTAGTTTCTGGAATGGCTGTATATCATTCTGTGACTCGGGGGCCTGGCAACTGAGAGAACACCATGTGTAAGACACTCTGCATTGTGAGGAAGGGCAACAGTGTGACTTAAATGCTTTGCTCTTGGCCATGGTAGTTATACCCAGTATTTTTAAATGCAGTTTCAGTGATTGAGCTCTGGTTTTCTTCAAACTGACCTCCTAAAGATTAAGATGGTAAAACTTTTGTGTAACAGAAGCTGCTAAGAATTTTTATAACCCGGGCAATCATGCTTGATTTCTCACATGTTTTAAAAATAGGGAAACCAAGATGGTACCATTGCATTTTAAAATTAGGCAGAACTATTGTTGTCGGTAATAGCTGCATGGCACTAAGAGATTTAGCTTGTTTCTTTTATGGAGACACAATCCATTGCTGCAATGCAAATGCTTTTGTCTGGAGTTAAATAAGGTTTAATAACATGGATTAACATATCTCTCTTTTCTTTTTTTTGCATTAGGAAACCAATGGAGTTTTATAAATAATAGCCTTCACACTCAGAGCCTGAGTAGATCTACTAAAGGCAGCAGTAGCCTAGATAGACTGTATTCCAGAAAGATCAGAAAACAGCTTGTGCATCATAAACAGGTGACTGCCAGCATGCTAGTAGCTATTGCCATGGAAGTTTACCTTGTGTATAGTATGTCTCTTTTCCTAAGAGAAAAGCTTTGACCTTGAGACTCAGTCAGCCTTGCTATTGCATTGGTCTGGTTCTGTAGCTAAAGGCTGTTTAGCTTCTTCAGCATTCAACTCAAAACATGGGGCATGGGGTCTGCTGAAGGAACAGATACTGAAGTGAACTGTTGCACTCTGTGGCCCATACTGGGTGATAAATACAATTCACTTTTCAGGTCATAGAATCATAGAATGACCAGGGTTGGAAGGGACCTTAAAAATCATCCAGTTCCATACCCCCTACACAGGCAGGGACACCTTCACTAGAGCAGGTTACTCAGAGCCCCATCCAACCTGGCCTTGAATGCTGCCAGGGATGGGGCAGCCACAGCTTCCTTGGGCAGCCTGTTCCAGCATCTCACACCCCTCACAGGAAAGAATTGTTTCTTCATGTCCAGCCTCAGTCTCCCCTCTTCAAGTCTGTAACCCTTTGCCCTTGTCCTCGCATTACCCTCCTGTGTCAAAAGCCCTACCCCAGCTTTCTTGTAGCCCCCTTCAGCTAGTGGAAAGCTGGCTGTACTTCAGTATAAACACTGAGCTGTGATTTTAAAAGTAATTTTTAAGCCCCAAAATTGTCATTTCAAAGTGAAACTGTGCAGGTTTTTTGAGCCTGAACAAACATGCCTTGAGCTCTTTCAAAAATACTGTTTCTTTTCCAACTTCATCTGTTCTGGGTCTGCTAGTAGCCCTTTACGGTGTCTTATTTTAAATAGTACCTGAGCTGTATTTTAAAAGCTCAAGTTACCATTTGAACTGAAGGTTGCTATCGTATGAACATACTGATCCTTTTAACATCTTACTGCTTAAGTTTTCATTTTTTCCTATTAACATTTTCTTCTAGCAACTTAACTTATTAAAAGCAAAACAGAAGGCTTTGGTGGAACAGATGGAAAAAGAGAAAATACAAAGCAACAAAGGATCATCATACAAGCTTTTAGTAGAACAGGCAAAACTAAAGCAGGCTACTTCAAAGGTATGACGCTGTGAAACTGTAACTGACTTCTTGTCCTTCTCTTGAAAAGACCTGTTTCTGCACAGTAATTTTTGTCCTACAATGACCTTATTTTACGAAGTTGCTTCATTGTGGCTGCTGCAAAGTATGTTCTGATGCTGCTGGTGGCAGCTGGCTGGGAATGCCTTGCACTGTGAAAAATAGTTAATCCTTTTGCAGCGTTTTTCAGGCAGTCATGGCCAAAATCACTTGTATTCTTGAACCTTTGGCAATACCATTCATATGTTAAAGCTTTGGACAACTTATGTCCATAGCAACATAAAATAGTATTGTAAATGCCTAACTCTCAAGCGTGATGCTCTTCTGGATACACTCCTACATCAGTAATCAGAAAAGAATCATGGTAGTGACTGTACACCAAGCTAATCAATGCCCATCTTGAGAATGCTTTCTGAGCTTTCTCAGAAGCCTCTTAGCTTCCAGAAAGTACTTGTCATGTGTGTTGTTACCTTGCAGTTACCTTCAGATACTGAGAGTGCATGTAGTAAAGAATGATTGTGGTGATGAGATGAGGTACTGAAATTTAGGGAGTTCTGGCAATGGCAACCTGGCCTTTACAGGAAACACCAAAAGAATAAATATTTCTAGCTTCCAAACATGGATATCTCTTGGAATATTTACTCTGTAGTTCCAAAAGTAATGATGTCTGTTAGGGTGACTAAAAATAGGCCTGCGGAAACAAGTTAATAATGTTTGACTGTACAAGACAATCTAAAGGGAAATCTTAGAACAATCTCCAGCAGTTATGGGGAAAAGAACCAAAACCCGAACAACCTGCAACAAAATGGAAACACCGGCATAAAAACTAAGTCCTGAATTATTACTAATTGCTTGTCATGAACTGTTCTGTCCTGCACTGTCTTCTGCTTTATTCCAGTAGGTTAGCTGTATCAAGGGGGCTACTCCACTGGTGGCTGCTCTGAGATGTCTTTAAATGAGTTATTGGCTGAAATGTGCCATCTGGCTGTTAAAGTCTTGCAGCAGCCATGCGGCATTAAACAAGCATGTTCAACTCAAGAGTTTTCCCCTTGCGGTACCTTGATTTCTAGTTTTGGTTGTTACTGTACATGTGATAGTTGCGTTTCATGCAGCTTTTACTACTTTGCCTACTAATCATTGTGAGTTCTGACAAGCTGTAACTTCAAACATTTACTGCCTTTAGGAGAAAGATGAAACCTTAGTTAGTAAACAGTTCTGTCAGCGCCTGAAGGGTCTATTTCAGGACCTACTAATACTAAAGTGAGATTGTAAGAGGTGCGTGTTTTAGCCAATTTTAGAGTGCTTGTGGAGTTGATGTCATGAGCTGAGCTGCTAAATGTATGTCCTTGGATGGGAATATTAATATAAGCACTTTCTTTTCTCCATTGTATTTGTAGACCCTAGGTCAAAAATGTTATTGTTTAGACCCCTGATTAGGTATCAGACTAGTGGTAGTTAGTGGTAGGTAATGGACATTTTGTACCCAGGATGCATTAAGGCAGTTAAATTATTGATCCTTTATCCAATGTGAAGAAAAGAGATGTTAATATTCTTGTAATTGTGAATTTCCATATTAGCTATTTTTATGTGCTGTTTTCTTCATGCTAACTGTGGCTGTGTATGAAGGTGCAGAAATATGAAAGCAGCTCCTAAAATGCATGTTTGTCAGTGTGCATTCTCACAAACAAAGGCTTAACTAGCACTTGTGCAGAGCTGGATGGTTTGATTATGAGTTTGTCATCTAAACTAACATGCTGTCAAAATAGTTTTCTGCAAGTAAATTAAGTGCCATCATAGAATGGTTGAAAGAGATCTTGGACATTGCCTATTTCCAACCTCCTGCCATCAACAGAGACACCCCTCACCACACCAGGTTGCCCAGAGCCCCATCCGACCTGGCCTTGAAGACTTCTGGGAATGGAGCAGCCACAGCCTCCCTGGGCCTCAGCACCCTCACAGGAAGGGCTTTCTGCCTGAGATCCAGTCTAAATCTGCCCTCTTTGCTTGAAACCACCTCCATTGTCCTGTTACTAGAGTCCCTCATAAACAGTCCCTCTCCAGCTTTCCTGCAGCCCCTGCAGGTACTAGGAGGCTTCCATGAGATGTGTTGCCCCTGAGCCTTCTCTTCTCCAGACTAAACAGCCCCAGTTCCCTCAGTCTGTCCTCATAGCAGAGGGGCTCCAGCCCTTGGATTATCCCTGGGGCTTTCTCTGGACTCGCTCCAACAGTTACATGTCCCTCTGGATGGCCTCTTTTCACTCCGGTCTGTTGACCACCCCACCAGCTCCCCTTGGCTGAGGGGCCACTCAGTGGCACTGTCCCTGTCACCAGCAAAGATGTTAAACAGCACCAGACCCACACCAGACACGTGAGGAACACCTCTTGTAACTCATCTCCACTTAATTGCAGTCCAGATTCTTAGACTACTTTCTTTTCTTTTTAATTTCCATTACTGTTTTTGCTCCTTCAGATTTTCACTGGGAAAAGATGTAGAGATTACTTACAAAGTGTAACTTGTTTCAAATCTGATCTGTGCAGCACTTCAAGGACTTGATACGCTTACGTCGAACTGCAGAGTGGCCCCGTTCTACTTTAGATACCGAAGTGTCAACAACAAAGGAAACACCTGAAATTGAACCGCTTCCCTTTACACTGGCACATGAACGGTGCATTTCTGTGGTGCAGAAGCTGGCTCTCTTTCTCTTGTCCATGGACTTCACTTGTCATGCAGATTTACTTCTCTTTGTTTGTAAGGTAAATGGAATATGTGGCATCACTCTGAGCTTGCAATAGGTATCACATTAGATGAGAGTTCTATTACTGCTTCTTTGCAGGCTTGAAGGTAGAAATTAGCTGCTGAATTAAAATGTTGAGTAAGTTCTGCTGAGGTAGTTTTTCTCATCTGTTAACTTTGGAGTAACTTACATAACGACAGCTTCAAAGTTGTGGAGAAAAAGTACTTTAAAAAGCACGTAATTACACTGGAGAATTCTAAGTGCAAGCTAGTAAAGATCTCTGGTTTAACTGTAAACAAAATCTCATAATTGCAGAAATTTCCACACTGTGAAACATGAATAGGCATGTATTTATTTTTTTACATAGGTTCTTGCTAGAATTGCCAATGCTACAAGACCAACGATTCATTTATGTGAGATTGTAAATGAGACTCAGCTAGAAAGATTATTGCTACTGCTTGTTGGAACTGACTTCAACAGAGGAGACATTTCTTGGGGAGGAGCGTGGGCTCAGTACTCTCTGACCTGTATGCTGCAGGATATTCTAGCAGGTTTGTTTTACATTTGTGTTTTTCAGAATGTGCATTACACTTAAATTTTTCCTTCCTTTAATGTCTTAGGGTTTTTAATTATTATGTTAGAATCTGTTGACATTCAAAAAAAGAACCCTGTAAAAATTAGATTTGTGTGTAGGGGAAAAAAAGGGGGAAACAGTTTAAAACTGGAAATACAGTCAATCTTGAATTAGTGACTTGTACATCAAACAGTTAATATGACTCTGAGGCTTTTTTGAAGAAGTAACCCTTCACAGAATTTAGATTTAAATGAAGAATAACAGTTTCCCTACATGCTGAATGCTAATTTGTAACTGGATTAAAGTGTGAAATGTAGTTGTCTGCTTAATCTGATTCATAGGAGAACTGTTGGCACCTATAGCAGCTGAAGCAATGGAAGAAAGTGCTTTGGCAGAAGATGCTGGAGCGTCAACTGGAGGAGATTCTGATGACTCTTTCCAGCAGACCACAGTTCAGTTAGTGGAAACAATAGATGAGCCTTTGACACATGAAATCACAGGTAAATTATTCCATAACCATTATAAAGATATGGGGGGAAAAAAAGCACATGAGCATTTGCTATTACTCGTCTATCAAAGCATCAGGAAAGGATTTTCGGTGAGTGGATAATTATTTTCTGAAAGTATGAACAAAATATTAACAGTTCTTCAACTTAGCTTTACATTTGATCAGTAAAAAATTGTTATATTTCTGATTATACAAAATGGGTTGCTTGATTACAGTAATGAACTTTTCCCACTAACTAATATAATATTAAAAGGCTTAAAATTATAAAGTGTGTGATATATCCATGTTTTATCATTTGTATTCAGGAATATTAATACTCTTTTGATCACTTCAGGTGCTCCACCTCTGTCATCTTTGGAAAAAGATAAGGACATTGACCTTGAATTACTGCAAGACCTTATGGAAGTTGATATTGATCCTTTGGATATCGATCTGGAAAAAGATCCCCTTGCAGCTAAAGTCTTCAAGGTATGAAACACCTGATTGTTCAAGAAGCATGTGAAGTGGTAAAAACCTTTCTCTCTTACTTTTCTGCATTAGTGGTATTTGCAGTGGTATGTTATGTTCACATATGGCCACAAAATGCTTAACTTTTACACGAAAATACCTATATAAACAAGAGCTTCTGTATTTACATAAAGACGAGAAGAGCATAATGTAAAAGAAGAAGCAAAATCTAGTATTATCCTTTTTTTAAGAGGAGAGTGCCATTTACTTCTGAAATTGATTTCAGGATTGACTACTGGCAGTATTATGTTTAATAAAATCCCCACAACACAAAGCCAGCAGTAGCCAATGCTCCAACCAGCTTCAGACTATAAGGAGGAGCAGCTAACTTCAAAAGTTACCTCACTGTGAGACAAGGAAGTTATTAAATGCCTTCTTCATAAAAACGCAGGCTGAACTTATCACAGATAATAATGTAATTTTACTGTGTAATAATAGATTGTCAGGGCAGATTAAAAAACAAAGCTATTTTGCATATAAAGAAACACAACTTGATGTAATAAAATGTTGAATCTCTTTTTTCTCTGAGGATGATGCTCTCAGCTGAAGGTTTTCCACTCCTCACTATTGACTTCATAGTACAGTAATCTGTCTTGATAAATAACTTGTCAGTGCATGGTACTCCACCTCCAAGTCTGTAGCATGGTACAAACGTGTGAATAAACCACATTGACAAACTTTTCAAATTGGCTTCTTGAATTTTGGAGACGGCTAACTGTGTTACTGTCACTAAGGATTCAGTAGCTTGTACTGTGTAAAAAATTCTAAAGCTAAAGGATCCAGCCTTCGGGTTTTAAATTTATGTAGCATCAATGTTTGTTGTTAGTTTCTAGAGTTTTTTATTTATACTTGGGCACTTTAAAGAGTTGCTGTTTGGGTTTTTTTTTCTTGTTGTTTTGTTTGTTTCCTAAGCCTATAAGCAGCACCTGGTATGATTACTGGGGTGCAGATTATGGCACCTACAACTACAATCCTTACATTGGAGGTGTTGGGATTCCAGTTGCAAAACCACCAGTAACTACAGAGAAAAATGGATCCCAGGCTGTGAGTGTGTCAGTCTCTCAAGGTAAGCTGTGTATCAAATTCTGTTCAGAGTCTTTGCTGTGATACTGGGTTTACATATCAAATTATATTAATCTCCACATGTATTAAGTAGAAAGAATTAAGTTGTGTCACAGCTTTGTGTGGCAACAGAGAATATTCTGTGAATTTTATATTTAAAACAGCAGAAACCATTAAAACGTTTTTGAATGCACACTTCTAGGCAGTTCTAAATTATTCCTGATGTCTAAGTGAAATTTGGAAGCCTTTATCTAGTTGATTGATATCTTGGGTAGTTGGCTGTACTCTAAGGAGTGAGGTGGCAGACTGTTTAGTTTGGAGGAGTACGGCTAAACGGGGATGAGATCTTTCCCCTAGCACATTGGGGAGGGGGGGGAAGGGGGTTTGTTTTGTTTGAGCACTAGTTTGGGAACTGTTACCTTAGGAAAGAACAGGCTTAAGTAAATGCAGATCAAGTCATGTCTGATATTGAAGTGCAGCCAACAAGTGCCCATGAAAAGAAATACCTGTATGTTTCACAGAAATGTAGTATTAATTTCATATTTTCCTGGCAGAAGTAAGCATCTTGTGTTCGGTTCAACTTATTCTTAAGCTACTAGGCTCTGCTTCCATCATATATAAAAATGAATCTTCCTGTCAGTAACACAGATATTTTCTTTTCAGTTTATTGTGCATATCTGTATTTCTTGCACAGGATTATAGAAGGATTAACCATGTATGTCTTGGGTATAATTCAGTTTTACTTTGTTGCCTTATTTTAGCTTTAGATGCACGTCTAGAAGTGGGACTTGAACAACAGGCCGAGTTGATGCTGAAAATGATGTCCACCCTGGAGGCTGATTCAATTCTACAAGCATTAACAAACACATCTCCTACATGTAACTACACATTTCCAACTATTGTCTTCCTATAATGACCAGGATGCTTGGAAATTTACACTATAAATTTTTTATTTTTGCAACTTAGAAGTTACTTCACTTGAATTTTCTTTAGGAGGAGTCCTCCATTCAGATTTTGAGTTACATGTATACAGGTATTTAAGGCATTTTCTGAAACTCATCAAAGACACAGGATTTCTTTTACAATTCCTGCAGTGGTTTATTTGCTTTTATTTTCTGATCAGGATACGAGTAACCATTCAGATTCTTGATTTTTGTAAAGCTTTGCTTTTGAATTGATTGTGCACTTCCAGCTGTTGAAAAATTCTTTACACTTGATGGTGTCACCCACTCAGTAATGAAAGTGAAGACATTTGAATATAACTTTTAGCTCACCTGTTGAGTAGCTGTATGTTGCAAAACCACTCACAATGCTGATTTACTTTTAAACATATTTTCAGTTAGTTACACTACACATCTTGTTAAGGTGTGGTTCTTCAGAGTAGCTCTCTGGACACCTTAGAGTGCATACAGTGGTTAGTTGAATAGCTGATTGATAGAGTAATTTTAGCAGAGTCGTTATTCTTTGGAAGCTTATTGCCTGCATGAAAGAGATGTTCCAGTTCTTTAGCTCGCCACAGTGTTTATCAGGAGCCTCCTATAATACGCGTGTAGCAATAACTGTGGGGAAGGTATTTGTATGGGCTGCCTTGCCAAACAGTTGTTGGGAAGACGGAGTTGCCTGCTATTCAAGTAATGCTTTTCCCAGTCTTGTAGGGAGTATTCCAACTCAGCATTACATTGAAGATGTTCTTACAAATCATAACAAGTGTCTTTCCCTTAAGTATAAAATGTGAGCAGAGAAATAGGAAATTCCTACAAAACACTTCATGGGGGGGATGGTACTTCTTGTTGTTTTCTAGTGACCCATTCTCCTAGTGGAACAGATGATTCACTGCTGAGAGGGTTACATGCTGCTAACCAGAATGCCCCACTGCTAGTACAGTTGTCATCTATACCCATGCTGAGCACATGCTTCAATAAACTCTTTTCCATGCTCCAAGTCCATCATGTTCAGGTACGGAATTATAAACTTTGCAATGTCTTGATAGCATTTCTCTCTAAATGTGAAAGTGATTTTCCCATAGTATTTGGGATGCAAGTAACCTGTTCTGTGCTTTGTTGCTTCTGAAGCTGTCGTGGACAGCAGTACCGATGACCCAGTGGACAAGTAGCTGAAAGCTTTTATCAAGTAGGACATTGTTATGGTGAAAAAGTGGACGAGTATTTTCATAGCTTTGTAGGTTCACTGAAAGGTAATTGTTGACTTATTGATGAAGCGTCCTGTCTGCAGGGCTTTTGAAAATCCAGTTGGATAAATCCTTGAGCAATGCAGGGGATGTATTCCTTAGCCCTTCTTTGATTGGATAATCTCCAGAGATCCCCTCCCAGCTGAATTACATGTGGATACAAAAATTGAAACAGTGCTTTTTGAAAAGGCTTTGGTGATGCATAAAAAGGAATTATTAGGTGCCTGCCTGTTGATGTTTTGAGTGGCTGACTACAGCCCTCAGGTGCTCATCTCATCCAATGTACATGTTGTGGTGCGAAGAACCTTTGTGATATACCAGGAAAACCAAATAGTTATTTTCCTCAAAGCCTTATTCAATCTGAACATCCCTGTCTCTCTGATAGCAGAGGAGACTTCTCAGTAATTACATTGCCCTTTTGAATAGTTTTGGTTGCCTGGTAAGTAATCATTGGGCTGTACTGAGGCGTTCCAAAATGTTCCATGCAAACCAGGGAGCAGTGTTACAGGTGTGAAATTATGTTGGAGACATTCTGAGCAGTGTGTAAAGCTGCTTTCTTCTGGTGTAAGTTTAGAAACCTGTTAACAGTATTTATAACAAATAAGCTACATCACTAGCAAAAGCTTCTGCTAGGGTTATGCTGAAGTTGCCTTGAATTTTATGTTTACTGTAATCCACAGGCTTTTAAAATCCAAACAGATAACCTTTTATGCTCTGGAGTTCTGTAAAAAAAAAAATAAATTTGAGTTTGGTCTGATAGTGTGGTTTTACCTTTTGTTTTTTTTTTTTCCCCAGCTTGAATCCCTTTTGCAGTTATGGCTCACATTAAGCTTGAATTCCAGTTCCTCTGCTAATAAAGATAGTGGCGCTGATATATTCCTGTATAATGCTAACCGAATACCTGTCATTTCCTTGAATCAAGGTAAAATACATAATATATAGGAAAAATACAAAAGAATCTGTCCTGTATTGTGGCTAGTCCAAATTATTATTGCCCTGTTATGCTAACTTCCATGAGAAAATTGTGAAACTAGTTTGCTTGCATTATTTTCTGAGATGTCAGGGTCTAGATACTCTAGAACGTTCTGCAAGCCAGTTCCTGTCAAATGTTGGGGAGACTTCTTTTCCTTAATTTTGTGAAACATTAGTTGCCAAACTAGTTTATCATGACAAATAACAACAATGCTATTAATAAATATAGCACCTTACAGTAAAACTCATGAATGTATAGTAATACAGTAAAGTTTGGAAAAACATGTTTTTCTCGACAGCTTCAGTAACTACCTTCCTCTCGGTTCTGGCATGGTATCCTAACACCTTACTACGAACATGGTGCCTTGTGCTTCATAGCCTAACTCTCATGACGAACATGCAGCTTAATGGTAAGTTTGGTGGGTGGTTTTCATGTTCATCTTTCCTGGTTTAGTGACATTTTTGGATGATTCCCATCCAAGAGACTGCCCAAAATGGCATTCTGTTCTATAACTACTTTGGTTCTCCATAGCTTCAGGCTGCAAAAGAGTGGGCCCCTTTAATTGCTTGTGCTAGGAGAAAGTAAAACTAGTGATGAGAGTAGTATTACAGGTAGCTTGGCAGGGTCTCCTAAAAACGGGGTTTAGCTGTGGATTAGCTGTGTACTATGGGACAAAGTAGCAGAGGGGAACTATTGTACTCTGAAAACAGGTTTTGGTCGTCATTTCTTCAAGAGATTAATAAATTAGAAGATCTTGTAATGAAAAATTAGGTAGTTTGACAGATCTCATCCTGATTTTACTTTCCAGGCCTGTTTCTTAGTTATTTGTCTGTAAACCCAGATCTTTCCAGTAGTAACCAAGAATTTTCAGTAGTAATCAAGGCTTATTTTGTTTGGGTCCTGACTGAAGGGCATTTTCTGTTTGGAAATTGCTGTGGTGGGATCCTGCAACCACTGCTAGGGCAGATTTTTAAGGGTCAGGAAGTCTTCTCTTACTCTGTCATCACATGCTTATAAATTCCTTCAGAATGAGAGCTGTGAAACTTTTGTACTTCACAAACTCTTCTCTGAGGAGTGCAAGATGTTTTATTGGGATAAAACCAGTACCTCCATCACTTCTTTTCTCAACAGTGACTTTAATTTGGTACAAGATCCAGGGACAGTATTTAAAATCAATGTTTCATGGATGACATCCAGAACCATTTAAGGCCATGTAAAAGTTGATAGATACAAGATAATCTGCAGGGATGACTGGCTAAGAAAATTACCTGAGAACTACAATTACTGTCAACAGAGTCGTGTGCCAAATTGTTCTCACAGTGCACTTACTCATCACTTCCTGTAGCAGGAACTCTTCATAGAATCATTAGGGATTGTAAGGGACCTCGAAAGATCATCCAGTCCAATCCCCCTGACACAGCAGGATCACCTAGACCAAGTCACACAGGAACACATCCAGGCGGGTCTGGAATGTCTCCAGAGATGGAGACTCCACAACCCCCCTGGGCAGCCTGTTCCAGTGCTCCAGGACCCTCTCTGGGAAGAGGTTCCTTCTGATATTTATATGGAACCTCCTCTGTTCCAGCTGGCACCTATTGTCCCTTGTCCTATCACACTCTTCTCATATGCTCTGTTGTTTCTCTGATACTGTCACCAGAAATACTGTTTGAGAGAAGTGTTCAGAGAGTAAGCAGTACCTGGCAGAGCAGACAGTGGTGGTGCATCCTAAAATCTGAGTTGCAGTGTCAAACAAAACATGTCTGACTACAAATATAATGTATTAGAAGATGTTTTGTATTGCAGTAGCATTTTCAGCTATTAAATAGAATACAGAAAAATAACATAAGAACTGATGTTTTGATTCAGTTCTGACATCAGTCCTGTCATGAAATAGCAAAAAAACCATGAGACTGCCTAATCCTTGAAGGAAATGAACCTGTATCAGACTTACTGTTCACAGTACAATGAAACTGGAGTCCTATGGGATGCTTTCTTCCTTTTATTGAACTCCAGCTATTGCTATGCCTTCAAGCATAGCCATACAGGCTTGTTTCACTGCTAATGATGATAAATCACAGAATGGTAGGGTTTGGAAGGGATCTTGAAAGATCATCTAGTCCAGTCCCCTTACCAGAGCATGATAACCTAGACCCAGTCGCACAGGAACACATCCAGGTGGATTTTAAAAGTCTCCAGAGAAGAAGATTCCACAACCTCCCTGGGCAACCTGTTCCAGTGCTCTGTTACCCTCACTGTGAAGAAGCTTCTTCTCATCTTTATGTGGAACTTCCTCTGTTCCAGCTTGCATCCGTCGCCCCATGTCCTGTCATCAGGTGACACTGAGAAGAGCCTGGCTCCATCCTCTTGACACCCACCCCTCAGATCTGCTCATAGTTTGAGAATCACATCTGATACGGGAAAAAACTTTCTAGCAAGTGTCTTTCTAATGCATGTTTTCTTCATTGCTGTGATAGCTTTTCAGCTGCAATGGAAGCAGTCAGGATTTAATTCTGGTTTCCTGCCTGGTTGGTACCTCTAGTTGAACATATTTTAAGGAATTATTGTGAATGATGAACACTCTAACAGGGAAAAATGTAGCTCAAAATAGTAGTAGTGAGTAAACAGTTTCCAGTAGCTGATTTTGCTAAGCATATTCACACATCACTAAATAAGAGAGATACAGTGTAAATATTTGATTAACGATTAATGGTGATGATTACAGATTTAAATTTTCTCTTTATTTCTAAGCTGGTCCAAGCAGTGCCATTGGAGCTCAGGAAAATACTGCCCAGTTGTTGGTGTCAGATCCGAACCTCATTCATGTGTTAGTGAAATTCCTTTCTGGCACTAATCCTCATGGAACAAATCAACACAGTCCACAGGTACCTGGCAATTAAACGAGGATTAGAAGTCTTCCTAGTGGCATGGAATGTTATCAGAATGTATTACAACATTGAGTTGGTTTGGTGTTTGGGAGGAGGTTTGGGTTTTGGGACAGAGTTGGTTTGGGGTACTTTTTTTTGTTAGTCCTTTGGTTCTATGAGCAGAAGATTCGTGTTGCTGATAGACTGAGTAGTCACATGTTTTTGCAGTTATCTGGAGACCTGTCACAAGGAGAGAATGCATATTGTGTGTTAGTGAGTGTGTTCCTTGAGAGGATTCCTTACTTGTGTGCATGGAAAAAGCACCAGTGTTCAGTTAGTTTCCTGAAACTTTGTGGGGCTGGGATTGCTACGAAGATTTTTCAAGTACCTAATTAATTACATAAATGAAAATTATGCTTTTATTTTCTGCCTGTTTCTGAATTAATTTGATGTCTTTGGTTAAGACAGAAGACACCTGGTATTTCCATCATTTTCCAGAAAAACATAGACTTTCCACAGATTTTAAGCACTTAAATGTACATGTATAGTTTGTGGAAATGCATTCAGGTTTAGCACAGAAAAGTCTTAAGTGTAGTTTGCATTGCTGAAAGGATAACATCTTAACTGTAATGTGAGTCTTAGGCAAAGAACTGAATTACTTGCTTTTTACTCATTACTAGTAACAGAAAAACCTATAAATTGTTATGGAGTAGTTCTCCTGTTAAAATACTGTACAGTTTTGCAGAAAGCAAACTGTTCTATTCATAGAAAATGTTCTTGTTAGATGCTGCTGAGCATTTTGAAGGCATTTCAGCCATACAGAATATTAACGTGCCTTTCCCTCTAGGTTGGGCCAACAGCCATGCAAGCTATGCAAGAATTTCTTACTCGACTGCAGGTGCACCTTTCTTCAACTTGTCCTCAGATGTTCAGTGAATTCTTACTGAAATTAATACATATTCTTTCAACAGAAAGGTAAACTTTTAACTGTTTTTTCTTCCTTTTATATTCCCTTTGTCTTTAAAATCGATACAAACAATCACAACCAAGAGATTTGTATTCTGTCGTAGCAAGTTATGTAGAGATGGAGATGTTGGGTGTTGCTGCAGCACTACAGCAGGATCTAGGATGCTACTGGTGCGTAGAATCCACACACAGTCATCTTTGTGTTAGTGACAGTTAATAGAAGCACTGAACAATTGTTTGGACTGATACTGTCTAGAGCTAAGATACAGGCCATGTTGAAGTAATCCATGAACTAAGGGTGCTGTTGATGAGCTTCCCAAATACAAAGAGAAAAAGCTATTCAGAGAGGTCTGAACTGATGGAAGGTTATAGAAGTTATTTGTACGTTGTGAAAGTAATACTGATGGCTGTTATAACAGGGCGTATTTCTGCCTTTGTCGTCTTTTTCGTCTTCTTACTTCTTCTTTCCCACTTTCCTCTTTCCATTTCAAACAGCGAACTTGCTCTGCTCCCCTCCTCATTCTGGAGCATGCTCAGGTCTTCTTTCCCAGCCAATCTAGACAGAGAAGAGGTGCCAGGGGAAATTTACAGCCCTGCTTTTACCAGGCTGGGTCCATGGACATAAGGTTGTTGTGTATATCACAATATAATGGAAATTAAGCAATTGTTTGGCTTGAAGTACGGTAGAACTTGTTTATTTCTAGTACTGATGTGTTCTGCTCAACCCCAGGTAAATACTCCCTATGATGAGGGGTGAGCTTCTTCAGATTGTGGCTTCCCAGTAGGTGGCACTTGGGTGTAACTGCTTCTTTAATCATGCAAAAACCAGCTTCAGCTTTCTCTAAGAAAGTTGACCTTATTAAGTAGATTGGATAGGTGATGTTTACCAGGTTAGCGCATCTTTGAATGGATGTTGGCATGCTGTAATTGTACAAGCAAAGCAGTTCTGTGGTTGTGAAGATAAGCAATATTTGGTAGTTAAATGGCTCTGGTTTTTGTAAAAGCTATTTCTAACAAATGTGTTTGTTCTGTATTTTTTAAAAATAAGATTAATCAGTATCAAAAGATACTGAGAAACACATAGAAAATCACAAGCAATTACTATTATATTCAAAAGTTATGAATGCTAGACTCATGTGAAGGATGATGTGCTTCAACATGTGTTTCTGAAAATGGCTGGATTTTTATTTACTGACAGTCAGCTGTGCTTTTGGATTCTTAAAACTCAAACAGATAGCCCAAACCAAAGATCCAAATCCCCAAATAACCAAACCTGTTTCACTCCTTAATCTGGCACAGCTAAAAGTCTCTTTTTTCCTTTTGTCTTTCAGGGGTGCTTTCCAGACTGGCCAGGGACCCTTGGATGCACAGGTGAAACTCTTGGAATTTACCCTGGAACAGAACTTTGAAGTTGTATCAGTCAGCATTATTTCAGCAGTCATTGAGTCTATAACCTTCCTTGTGCATCACTACATTACGTGTTCGGACAAAGTGATGTCTCGCAGCGGCTCAGACAGCTCCGTGGGTGCACGAGCCTGTTTTGGAGGGCTTTTTGCCAACATTATCCGTCCAGGTGATGCCAAAGCAGTTTGCGGAGAAATGACAAGGGATCAACTTATGTTTGATCTGTTAAAGCTGGTCAACATTTTAGTTCAACTGCCGCTTTCCAGCAACAGAGAATACAGTGCCCGTGTTCCTGTAGCAAGCAGTACTACAGACAGCGTGTCTGATGAAGAAAAGGTCTCAGGAGGCAAAGACAGCAATGGAAGCAATCTCAACACTCAAGGTTCAACAGCATATGTGGCAGACTTGGTGTTAGCCAACCAACAGATTATGAGCCAGATTTTGTCGGCACTTGGCCAGTGTAACAGCAGCGCTATGGCAATGATTATTGGTAGGTACTGTGGAAATGACGCACAAGACTTTGCAGCATGATGAAACACTTAAAACTCGGACAAGTTCACAAATTGGGTGTAGACTTATATGTGCCAGAGAAATGACAGGGAAAAGGAGACCGCTGACAAGTGGAAGTGGGGACAGGTTTGTGAAGCTAGCTGACGTGAAGTGGGAGACATTAATTACAACTAAAGAGGAAAGTGTTTGATGTTTTGAATTTGCTAATTTTCAGAGCAAGCAATGTGGAAACGGGTCTCTAGACATTTGTCTAGTTCTGCCTACCTGCACAAAGTAGGGTCACCTTACAGCCTGATGTAGAGAGCAGGTTGCTCATTACCTTTCCTAGGTGGGTTTTTCATTCCCACAGGGTGGAAACTCCTCAAGTACCCTGGGCAACCATTTGAAATGTTCAACCATTCTTGAATTTAAAGAGACTTTTTCCTATTGTTTTATGGAGTTTCCTACATTTCAGTCTCAGCCCTTTTCATGCCTCAGTGATTAGGATTCAGTTTGTACTCTAGATGTGTTGTCTCAGTCAGTCTGTAGGTAATTTAGTAGTTTCTGGAGAAACATATGACTGTTGTGGCCCTGGCAGAGAATACAGAAACTTTACTATTGTTCTATTTTACCAGAAATATCCTTATTGACACACTCCAGGATTTCCTGTCACTTATTTGTGGTTGGGATCTTCCTGCTATGAGCAAGCTGGCGGTACTCTGAACAGCAGGGTAGCCATTTGTCAGATGTGTACCTAAGGTGCATTTTCTCAGAGGAACTTGCTTGTGGGCTGTGGTGAGAGCATCAACCTTATTTGCACAGACTAAACCATGGGCTGAAATCCCTTTGGTCCCCCCTGAATCTCCTTTTAGCTAGGCTAAACACCCCCAGATCCCTCAGCCTCTCCTCATCAGACTTTCCCTCCAATCCCTTCTCCAGCCTCGTTGCTCCTCTGGACCTGCTCCAGCCCCTCCATCTCTTTCTTGCAGTGAGGGGCCCAGAACTGCTCCCAGTACTCAAGGTGAGGCCTCCCCAGTGCCCAGTACAGGGGGAGAATTATGACCCTTGTGGTGGTGACCACACTATTGCTGATACAAGCCAGGATGCCATTGGCCTTTTGTGCCACCTGGACACACTGCTGGCTCCTGTTCAGCCAGTTGGCAGCCAGCACTGCCAGGTCCTTCTCTGCCAGGCTGCTCTCCAGCTGCTCATCCCCCAGTCTGTAGCTCTTCAGGGGATTATTGTAGCCAAAGTGTAAGACACTGCATGTGGCCCTGTTCAACCTCATCCCATTGGCTTCTGCCCATTGACCCAGCCTGTCCAGCATCATCCCCCCCTGCCAGCAGATCGACGTTCCCCCAACTTTGGTGTTATCTGTAGTAGTTAAATAAAGCAGCAGGCAGGATTTGACATCGTGGAGAACGCTGTTGGAATGCTGCTGAAATGTCTCCCACAGTGCTTCTTCCTCCAGTTGCAGTAGTTAGTGTCGTATTGCTAATAAGCTATGAGCGCAAAGGTAGTTTGTATTTGGTATTTGGAAATGATGTTTTGCTATGAGTATGTGTTTCTCTGAAAAAGCAGATTTCTGTGATAATCATCTCAACTTTGGTGTCTTCTCAAGCCACCCATTCCTGTCCAGCAGTTGCTTTGCGTTTTTTCCAAGGCAATTAGGAAATGTTGTGTTGTTTTAAAATGTTTTGCGTGGAATTCAGGATACTGGGCCAGCTTACCCCTTCAGTGGATTCTTTCTCCCAAGAGTTTTTAATATAGGGTTTTGATACTAATTTGTGTGTGTGGTTTTAGAGCCTTTGTGGGAAACTGTATTAATTTCCTCCAGACAACTTCAGTGAACAAAACATTTTCCCAAGACTGCAGCCAAGGCTCTGTGTGATCCAAAACTCAGTCGTGAGCATGCAATAGTACACATAGAATCATAGAATCAGCATGCTGTCTACCCAGCAGAGACAAAAAAGTGGATGTCTGCAGATATTCACTGGCAGATAGTGGCTCTGGTAACAGATGGATGCCAATACTGTTCACTTACTGCATTTGGCAAGCCAACTGATCAGGACCAGGAAGATAATTATCTAGCAAAAGTCTTTAATACTTGTTAGGTGCTTCTGACTAAGAGTAATTCCCATCTTTATCGTTTTTACTTTGTTTCCTTTACTGATTATACGGTATACCTAAAAATAGGGTTTGAATTCCCTGGATTTCCTGGGTCAGACCTCTCTGTTTGGACTGTAAAGAAGATAGCACGTGTCTGAGAACATGTACAGTCATTTCGTAGAATCACTGACAGGCCAGGGTTGGAAGGGACCTTAAAGATCATCCAGTTCCATCCCCCTTGCACAGGCAGGGACACCTTCACTAGAGCAGGTTACTTAGGGCCCCATCCAACCTGGCCTTGAACACTGCCAGGGAGGGAGCAGCCACAGCTTCCTTGGGCAACCTGTTCCAGCATCTCACATCCCTCACAGGAAAGAATTGTTTCCTCATGTCCAACCTCAGTCTCCCCTCTTCAAGTCTGTAACCCTTTGCCCTTGTCATTACCCTCCTGTGTCAGAAGCCCAACCCCAGCTTTCTTGTAGCCCCCTTCAGCTATTGGAAAGCTGCTAGAAGGTCATCTGATGGCCTCCTCCAGGCTGAAGAACCCTGACTTGCTCAGTCTGTCCTCATAGGGGAGGTGCTCCATCCCTCTGATCATTTCAGCCGCTCTCCTCTGGACCTGTCTGGGCACTGGAGAACTGGATACAGGACTGCAGGTGGGGTCTCACAAGTGCAGAGTAGAGGGAGAGAATCGCCTCCTTTGACCAACTGTTGCTGCTGCTTTTGATTCAGCCCAGGACATGGTTGGCTTTCTGAGCTGCAAAAGCACACTGACAGATCCTGTTAAATTTCTGGTCCACCCCCAAGCCCTTCTTCTCAGGGCTGTCCTCAGTCCTTTTTCCTCCCAAACTGTATTCATGCATGGGATTGCCTTGACCCAGGTGGAGAACCATTCACTTGTCCTTGTACTCGATGCAGTTTGCATGAGCGTGCTTCTTGAGCCTGGCAAGGTCCCTCTAGATGGTCTTCCTTCCATCCAGTGTGTTGACTTCACCACACAGTTTGGTGCTGTTAGATAACTGACTGAAGGTGCAGTCAATTCGACTGTCCATGTCACTGACAGAGATATATGGTCCTGAAAACTGTCTTATTTGTAGCTTGTAAAATCCCTATGAACATTTAAACTGTAAGAAACATGAGTATCCTCAAGTTCTTTTCTGTGCTGTAATGGTTTGTTAGGTGTCAGGTTGTGACACTCAATGGACTGTTTCTGTTTTCACCAAGGTGCAAGTGGCTTACATCTCACTAAACATGAAAACTTTCATGGTGGCTTAGATGCAATATCAGTTGGAGATGGATTGTTCACTATCCTGACAACACTTAGTAAAAAAGCAACAACAGTGCAAGTGATGCTCCAGCCAATTCTTACCTACATGGCCTGTGGATATATGGGAAGACAAGTAAGTTCCCTTATGTCTGCTGTCCAGTAGGGGAATTAATGTGGTGGTGGATACTGTAACCTGTCATAAGCTCAGAAAACTGAACTAGTGCTGTGTAAAAGAAATGTTAACATTTTCCCGACCTCACTGCAGGTTGGTGCTGAAGTTAGGAAGCATCCTTGTGATGCCTCTGGTAGAGGGAGAGAGAGTTTCTATGTGATGCTTTTGCTGCTGCAATAAATGTCTGTGGCGAAAAGCTTGAAGATTAATTTGAGTGTGCTATTATGTACACGTGGGATACCCGCTTACTCTGTTTATACGGATGGGTATTGGAAACTCAGCACTCTTGCTTCCTGTCAGCTGCTCACCACAGTAGTTTGAACTTTCTGTATACAAGAAGTGAACCATGTGGAACATGTTTGCTGGTATTTGGTGACGGGTCAACCAGCTGTGTTGGCATTTTCTGTCTGGGATTTTTGCTCACTAAGGGGACTGTAAGAGCAGCCATTTCTATAACACTACTTTTGTGTTAAACTGTTAATTTCTTCACTCTTCTAGGGTTCTCTTGCCACTTGTCAGTTATCAGAGCCACTGCTCTGGTTCATTTTACGAGTGTTGGATACAAGTGAGGCGCTGAAGGCTTTCCACGATATGGGTAAGAGTGTCTTTTCTTGAGCTGCATCAAGCACGGTGGTTATGGTACATGTTTTTAGCACTTAACTAAAGAATACAGATGTGTCTAGAGGAGCAAATGTACTCGATAGACCTTTGCAATTGTGTAGTTCTGAGCAGTATTGTTTACCCCTGCCCACGTTGTACCCAGGTGGTGTTCAGCTCATTTGTAACAACATGGTGACAAGCACAAGAGCAATTGTTAACACGGCAAGAAGTATGGTTTCAACAATCATGAAATTTCTAGATTCTGGTCCCACCAAAGCAACAGACAGCAGTTTGAAAGCTAGAGTGCTGGCTTCTGAGCCTGATAATGCAGAAGGAATTCACAATTTTGCACCTTTGGGTAAGTAATATTTCTTTCCCTGACTTTGATATGCACTGGTAATTTGAAATGATCAAGTTCGTAACAAAAAGTACTACAGTTGTGTCAGATGTTGCAATACTATGGAATAGCAAAACTACTGCATTTGCTAAGTAGGGGGGTTTGCGGGTATTTCCAGATGATGTTAGGAGAGGAGGTTAGCCCCTGCTCCACAGCTAATAATACCTTGTGTAGACAGGGCAGAGAAGGGAAAGAGTGATCAGTATTTAATGTAGTCATGTATGATGGTGGGCCCTTCCTCTTCCCCTGGATTAAGATAATCCCAGTTCCAGTGCACAGACACACAAAGACTCACTGACTACTTTGGCCGCATGGAGCTGTTACAGACACAGCAAAGGTGGATGGCAGAGATGAGACTGAGCTGGTTCAAACAGGGCACAAGAAGCTGCAGCGTACAGCTGCTGCTCTCAGACCTGCACCTGATGGCTCCAATGCTGCCTGCATGAACTCTTGCTAGAATTGCAATACTGTTTTGAAATCAGGACAGCTGCTGCCAGTTAGCTCAAACACGTCTTTTAAGATGCAGATGTACTTTGGTAATCTTACAAAGGCTCCTTTTCTCCACCAGTGTTTTGTGATGTTCTCAGTTTCTGCCTGCTAGCCTGTAACATTACTAATCAATGTTAGTGGTGCTGTTTTTGAAGGTTCAATCACCTCAAGTAGTCCCACGGCCCAGCCTGCTGAAGTGCTGTTGCAGGCTACTCCTCCTCACAGACGAGCTCGATCTGCAGCGTGGTCCTACATATTTTTACCTGAGGAAGCTTGGTGTGACCTCACGATTCACCTTCCTGCAGCAGTGCTGCTTAAGGAGATCCACATCCAGCCTCACCTGGCCTCTCTGGCGAGTAAGTAGATCCACTGACATTGATACTGGTTTGGAATTTTCAAGGGTAGGATTTAGTAAAAATACAGAGAGTCTGGTAAGAGAAATGGAAGCCCCCAGGTTCTTAGAAGAATGCCTGTAAAATAAGTTGAAAAGCTTGCAACGTCTGGCTTCTTGAGAGTGGAATGCTGTCCCTCCGTTCGATTTCTTCTAACTTAGAACCTTGCAGCACTAATGCTAAATATACTGGAAAAACCTCATCAAACTTCTCATAACCTTCCTAGTGAGAATGCAATACCTATTGGGAGCCTTAAGTCTTACACAAAATGGTTTTGTGTGAGTTTGATTAAAACAGGAGACTTTTAGCTCCTATTGTAGCCCTGATAGGGTAGCACATGGCATGTGCAGTGACAGGGCTTCTCATCATCTTAACTCTGAAATACACTCTGCACCAGGTATGAAGGTGCTTGAGCACTTTAACACGTACCATTGCGCAGGTAAATAATCCAGCTGGAGTTCTGCAGTAGCGTTTGCCTAAGATCATTTCATAATCTCATTCTGTGTCTTTAGCACATAAGTTCAAACCAGTTGATTTTTAAATAGTATTAAGGTTCTTATCTTCCTCTGTAGCTTGCCCTTCATCAGTGTCTGTTGAAATAAGTGCAGATGGTGTCAATATGTTACCTTTGTCAACTCCTGTTATCACAAGTGGTCTCACGTATATAAAAATCCAGCTGGTAAAAGCAGAAGTTGCCTCAGCTGTCTGCCTTCGTCTCCATCGTCCTCGGGATGCCAGTACACTAGGCCTCTCCCAGATCAAGCTGTTGGGTCTCACAGCCTTTGGAAATACCTCATCTGCAACTGTCAATAACCCCTTCCTTCCCTCAGAGGATCAAGTTTCTAAAACAAGGTAAGTTTCTGGTATGAAAGGACACAGGGGTGTCTGTACCCACTCATCGTTTGGAGGGGATTTTGGGTGTTTTCTGCTGCAAGTCAGATCATTCAGTTGCAAATTAAATTCTTGATTCTGTGCGACTGACTTTTCATGTTTACAGAATCTGCTTTCAAACATCTTTAGAAAACTCTGCTATTGCTTTTCCTGTGCAGAGGGCGACTATAAGCAGTACTCGGTTCTTTGATAGCAGGCTTACTCAGCATGTAGCAGGGGATGTTCATCCATGTTGTGGTGAAAGAATTCAGTGCACAAGAAAGTATTTAGGATTGCGTTTTTGTGGTTTGTCTTTTTAATGGTCTGGCAGTTGTATAGAAAAGCTGAGGTAGCAGTGTGTAACTCGGCAGTTATGTAAGTGTCCAAGCAGGAATAGAAATAAAACCATTCAGTGTTTGCAGTCATCATGTCTAATGCTGCTGTTTGCAAACATCTGTGAAACAGGAACTGAAAGTCATTAGGACTCTGACATGTCAGCAGGCCGTAAGCTTTTATTTGATTAAGTAGCCTCTTGACTTTGGGGCTTGTTTTCGAAATGAAAAGAAATAAGCCCTTAAGGACTTTTTATTTGGAAAACAAAGTGTCAGGTTTTCCACTTAAGTTAGGTTAATGGGTGACTTGTTGAGATTTCCTGGTTCTGAAGGTTAGTGTTTACCATTTATTAAGTTGTTTTTCATATCTTGTCTTTGAATCCTGATATTTATCAGTTTGAAAAGAGAATGTTTTGAAAACCTGAAAACTTGTGCTGTGAAATTTTTTTGCAAGAGTAAATAAATTTAAAGAACAATCTGGTATATCGTGGGTAACAACTATAATTGAAATAGATCTCATATCTTGAACCGCAGTGAAGCACATTTGCACAGCCAAATTATACACTGCAGAAAGCCATACAAAAGTAGCCAGTATCTGAAGGAAGAAGGTAGTGCATGTTCTTTATGCCTTGAAATCTTTTCTTGTGGCTTTCATTTTGGTTTTCTAAGTATCTCAATGGAGTAAAGGTAGTAATACAACAAATACACTCAGGAAACCTGGATATAGTAACAAAATTTCCTATTCCCTAAAAAAATAAATATTAAGAATAAAATCATTCCTAAAATGATAGTAAACTGAAGATCTTTATGCAAGTTTGCCTTCTTTTTTTTTAACTGGGGAAATAAGGTTAGCAGTGAAAACCAGTTCACCTGTTAGTTGAGAAGTTCTCAGTAAAACCTTTGCACTCATTTCACATGCAGCTTAGATTGCCATCTCATTCATCATGCAAGTTTAAACAGCATTGTAGCATGCTCTTATGAATGAAGTTTAGTAAATGTGTTTCCAAATTGATTTGATTAGTTTTTTTCAAGATTTCTTATTAAAAAGAATTCCTGAACAATGTTGTTACAGAATAAGAGGGACATGGGGGAAAATGCCAACCACTGTTGCAGAATCACAATCTTACATATAAAAAAATTCAGCAGTGGGGCAGTGTGCTCTGTCACGCTTCACAGTTGGGTTTTGGCCAGCTCCTTGTAATGTGAACAAAAAAACACCCCACAATCAAAAATTAATAACTAAAGAGCAAAAAAACCTACACCTTCCTCCCTACCTTACCCCTATGTAAACTCCTCTACCTTCCCCCTTGGGAGGTTGTACCTATTGGAAGAATGATGCATGTGAATCCATAAATCTTGAGAATCTTTAGCAGTGAAACTTGCAGACTCTAACTCTTCCTACCCACAAACTCTGTCTGTCTTACAACCCCAAACCAACAGCACTGCTAATGTATATTACGTAGCTATCTTAAATGCCATCACTGTCGTTTGCTTTTCTCAGATGATGTCTAATAATGTCACAGCAGTTATCTGCAGTACTTACTCTGCAATCTAACATAGGTGGTTATGGTAGAGATGGAAAATAAAATACTAAGGCAAAGATGTGTATGGACTCATTTGAATGTTTTTCTTTCAGTATTGGGTGGTTACGATTGTTACACCATTGCCTCACTCACATAAGTGATTTAGAAGGAATGATGGCTAGCGCAGCAGCTCCCACTGCCAACCTGCTGCAGACATGTGCTGCTTTACTGATGTCCCCTTATTGTGGTATGCATTCTCCAAACATTGAGGCTGTGCTTGTGAAAATTGGCCTTCAGTCCACCAGAATAGGTCTCAAATTGATTGACATTCTACTGAGAAACTGCTCGGCATCAGGCAGTGATCCTGCAGGTGAGCGCAATACTTTTCAGTTGTTGCTTAATAACATTGCTTGTATGACTGCATCAGTGAGGGCTATTTGCTTACTTGCTGATTCTGACTTTGGGCTTCCAGAGCTTTCTCTTGTGATGTGTTAGGCTTCTGAGTATCTCCAATCTTTGTATGTAAGTAGTTTTACGAAATACGGCAGCGCAGCCAGAATTATGTGGAGCTTTGTGTAGAAGAGATAATTAGACGAGTGTCTTAAAGCCATGAGAGTAGGTGTGTGTTATGTATTATATGGTGTGTGTGTCATCTTACGAATGCTACGGCTAGATCTTTCAAAATAGAAATCATGCATGAGTAGTGTTAAAGAAAATAATGCAGCAATATTTGAGCAGTAGTAGTCTGTATGACACTAGACTATGAATAGCACAAAGCAGGTGGAGGTACATAAGAATTCAAACAACTAATCTATGTCTCATGGCGAAATTTTGGCACAAGTCTTCTGGTACCACATTAGGCTTTTGGTACTCATGATTCTGTACCACTTTGCTGTTTTGTGGCTTTGAAGCAAAATCAATCTGAATACTTATGCTGGTTTGAGGTTCATGATACTAACACTTTACAATGGCTTCCATGGCTTATTTTGCCATGAGCCAGTATTTCAGAACAGCCTACTGTCTTTTACTGGAACACTGTTAGGTAAGAGAGCGTTTTCCTACATGGTAGGAGGTGAACTTAGAGGGGAAAAAAAAGATGAATAGGAAATCTGGTAAATCTTCAGGCCTCATTGATGGGTAAGTTTCCATTTTGAAGTAAATGTTTGCTTGTTGCAGCCTGAGTCATGTCTTTTTGGAATAGGTTGAAGAACTCCATGCTCGTTAACTCTTAAGTCCTGTATCTGATGAATGTTGCAATGATTTTTCCTCTTTATAGTAAGGGTTAACATAGTTCTCAGGTATAAGAATTGCACCATTATGTTAATGGGAGAGCTCAATTCAGACTTAAGACTGCAGTTTGGTGATAATTTCATTAGTACTTGAAAAAATACCTCTGTAAGTACTTCTTTTATTTCCCCTCCCCTTTTCTTTTTTTTGAATGCGGCAAGATCTGAATAGCCCCTTACTGTTTGGAAGATTAAATGGTCTCTCTTCTGATTCTACAATAGACATTCTTTATCAGCTTGGAACAACTCAAGACCCTGGAACAAAAGATAGGTAACATTGCATGCATTGTCATGTAGAAGCTTGTACAAAAATAAGGTGCTAAATAGTGGCTGGATATTATTCAAGAAAACCTGACCATCTGAGGTCTGATAGTTGAAATCTAATAAACCTTCTCAGCTTTTCTTCCTTTGGAGAGAATGCTGTCCTGCTTTTTTTTTTTGCACTTATTTATGGGATAAAACTTTTGCTGCCCAGTTAAATTTCTCAAAGCTTAGGTTTGATGGTTTCTTTCTGTATCGAAAGGAAGGTTACATTTGGTTGTCCCAAGTTGTCCCAGAATCTTCTCTGTTAGTGCAATAAGTCTTGAGAAAACAGAGAAAGAGACAGATGTGTAAATCAGATTATAAGATGACAGCAGGCTGATTTGGTTGGTAGTGTTTCTTTGGCCCTTGATAACAGACACATCCTCTTGCATTCCAGAATTCAAGCATTACTGAAATGGGTCAGCGATTCTGCAAGAGTTGCAGCTATGAAAAGAAGTGGCCGGGTCGGCTATGTCTGTCCAAACAGCTCAACAAGAGAGTATGGGCTTTTGATGCCATCTCCTTCCCACCTGCATTGCGTGGCAGCAATTCTGTGGCACAGTTATGAATTGCTTGTTGAGTACGATTTACCAGCATTGCTAGACAGAGAGCTTTTTGAGTAAGTAAAGCAAATTTTTCTCAGCCTTTAGCTAGAGCTAAGTCTTGGTTCGCCCTGTGTGCTGTTCTGTACTCCTGAGTATCCTTTAGACTGAACATAGATTAACACTTCCATCCAGAAGAGGGGAAAAAATAGTCCTCGTCTTCAAATGGGAGTTTGGTCTCTGAAGATATATCCAGAAGTAGGAAGTGGCATGAAGGTTGTGTTCACTTCGGTATGTAAAAGTTCAGATAACGTAACTTAACTATAGTGCTGTGGTACAATGAGGGCTGTCCAGAAAACGATGGTGACCTCACTGTTTTACTACTGCCACTTCTGAAATGTAAGTGGAATAGTAAGAGCTACAGTAGTTGTCATGTTCATGCGTGCCTTGGGTTAGCATTCATACAGATAGTACCCGAGTGGAATTAAGTTGCTGGGATTTTAGTGTCTCTGAGGAATAACTCTGTTATGAACCTCTGTCCTCGATTTAGACTAAGTAAGGACAGTGAGGGTAACATCATTAAAAGTTTTGTGGAACATGTTGTAATACTTCCAGTTCTCAAGGATCGTTCTGGGTTCAAATGAAGGTCTAGAGCCGTTCTGGGTTGGTGCCTGCAATCCAAGCACAACAACCAGCTTTCACCAAGAATTCAGCAGGCACTGAAGCAACTTTGCCAAAAAGAAATGAATTTATTGTACCCAGAACCAATAAGCAAAGGAAAAGTCCCCAAATAAGTAAAAGAACCCAAAAAAGTAAACCAGAAACTGTGTCACGATGTCTTTACACACACCCTGAGTGAAATGGGAGACAGCCAACACATGGAGTTTTTGGTTTCACATGATGTGAGTGTACACTAATACTCTAACCAGAGGGTGAAATCAACCATCTCCTCCATCCACATTGTGATGCTTATGGAAAAGTACCTTTTCCAGGCCTCTTGCAGCTGCCAGCTTCCCCTGTATGTCTCAGACTTGCTTCTAACTCCTCTTGCCTTGGGAGTTCTTTTCAATGTGACCACAGCCAACAGATTCTGTCAAAGATCTTTAAGGCCTGCAGCAACTCAGATGTAGGAGCAGACATTGCAGAATCCCAGCTTTTCTGTTTGCCAAAGGTTTAAGAAATCGGTATCTTAGGATCAATCGATCTCTTTCATCAAAGGCTTCTCTCAGTGGCAGAGCTTACAGCATCTGCATCAGGCCCAGGTGGGGACAGAGACAACATTTGACGCTCAGTGGGGCCATGCCTGTAGGTAACCTGATTCAGGGGCCTACACCAAGGCCTCCTTCTTGCCTCCTTTTTTCTTCTTCTACGTTCCTACAGCTCCAAAGGAGGGAAAGGGTTAAGAGTTCACCAGCTTGGCATCTTAAAAAATGAATGGGCTTCGGCAGGTGACTGTGCTGGGAGCATCAGCCACAGTCCAGGGACTTCCCTCCCTATGCCCTTCACCTTATTGGGGAAGGGAGAGCCGTGGCTGCTGGGCCTTTGCTCTGACCCCCCAGTGGGGAAACTGCAGTGGCCAACTTTAGAGCCAGGCCCTGACCCCCACCAAGGGGACTGCGATTTCAGCGTGCCTGGCAAGGGCTGGTAGCAGGGCTGCGGTGGCCAGGCCTTCCCTCACCCCCGCCCCAAGCAGGGTTGTGGCAGGGAGCTGCTCTCCTCCTGAGTTGGCTCTCTGCCAAGAAACAGGAGAAGAAAGGAAGAAATCTGTAAGAACACTCCCTTTTATTGACTCTGTCCACCAATCCCACCAGGGCTCTGACCCAAGTTTCTCATAGGAGACCTCTCAAAATAAATGCTCTTTAGGCATAAAAGCACAAAAACCAAACACCCGAAAAAGTAGCGCATTTTCAAAGTACAAGGATTAAGAGCCATTTCTGTAATCAGCTGTGTGTATGATGCTAGTATCTGCAGCTTGGACATCCAAAAGCACAGAGATTTTGACAGTCTCAGAACTGCCTAGGCTATGTGACAGTTGCCAGAAGACTGAAGATGTGCATGTCCTGCACAGCAGGCCAGAAGAGTCAGCTTCTCTGTGCTTGAAATACCGGACAATGAAGGACATGAAATGTACTGTAGAGGACTTCATTTTGGGTAGTGAACACCCTGCTGGTACTGCAATCCAGAAGATGCTTTCAAGCTCAGCACAAGTCTGTTTTTGCAATGGCTTCTATGGTAGTTAATCATAAATACAGGAAAATGTTTTCTGTACTGATGAAGAAAAGGAGTAAGAGAGGCAAACTGTGTGCTGACATGACTTTCTGTCTTCCACAGGTCACTGTTTAACTGGTCCATGTCTCTTCCCTGCAACATGGTATTGAAGAAGGCTGTTGATAGTTTGCTTTGCTCGATGTGCCACATCCACCCAAATTATTTTTCCTTGCTCATGGGTTGGATGGGTATAAGTCCTCCTCCAATGCAGTGTCAGCACAGACTGTCCATGACTGATGATAGCAAGAAGCAGGACCTCAGTTCATCGTTAACAGACGACTCTAAAAATGCACAGGCTCCTCTTGCACTAACAGAATCTCACCTGGCTACTCTTGCTGCCTCATCACAATCTCCTGAAGCTATCAAGCAATTACTGGACTCAGGTTTGCCTTCGCTGCTTGTAAGAAGTCTTGCTAGTTTTTGTTTTAACCACACTTCTAGCTCGGACTGCACTGTGCAATCAACAGATGTCCCCCAGGACAGGCTCAGAAGGCATCACATTCCACAGCACTTTAATAAAATGCCCATCACAGCAGACCTGGTTGCTCCTGTTCTCAGGTTTTTGACAGAAGTTGGCAACAGCCACATGATGAAGGATTGGCTGGGTGGCTCTGAAGTCAACCCATTGTGGACAGCACTTTTATTTCTGTTGTGCCATTCTGGTGCTACTTCTGGGGGACACAATGTGACAGGACAACAGACCAGTGCAAGATCGAGCTTGCTGTCTTCGACGGTAACAGCAGGGTTGACCACTCAGCAGCGGACAGCAATCGAGAATGCAACGGTTGCTTTCTTTTTGCAGTGCATCTCTTGCCATCCTAACAACCAGAGACTAATGGCACAGGTGAGAGGAAAAGAACTTAGTTTATTTTCACAGAACCACACAATCATCTAGGTTGGAAAGGACCTTTTACATTAATAACTTAAGGAGATTTCCTAATAAATTTGCTTGTGCGTTCATATAACCTGCAAAATCTGTACCCAGGAACATGCAGGCTGTTGCAAAAGGTGCCTTTGCATTTGGAATTCTGAGCATCTGATCTAGTTGAAGATGTTCCAGTTCACTGTGGTTTGACTAGATGACTTTTAAAGGTTCCTTCCAACCCAGCAACACCCCACGATTCTACTGCAAATTCAACTATGTTATGTTTATTAGCCTGACAAGCCTAGTTGAGTACAAGTATATTTTTAAAAAAAGATATACTTAAAAATGCTTCAATATATTTTAATGTATTTTAGAAACATTTTGAACATAAGGAATGACATTTCAGTGGAAAACTCAGTGCACTTTAATGACTGGTGGTAATACTGCATTATGCACTGGAGCACCTTTGCTTAAGGAATTTAAAATCTATTTTTCTAATTCCTGTTCAGTTTTTTATCTTTCTCAGTAGTCTGTGTATTTGCAATTATTCTGATGCTGTAGTCAGTGTTCTGTGCTTCTATAAACTACTTGTTTGCTGCTGGTATTTTCTTCAGCACTGATCATTTAGTGGTCAGTCTTGATCGTAAAGGTCTCTTCCAACCAAAAGGATTCTGTGCTTTGTGATCTGCTCTGAATGGTAACTGTAAAGCACATCTTCAGCATTGCGGTGTAGAGCTATGATTAAGAGACCTAACTATAGAAATAGTTTTCATCTGATGTCATTTTGCATTCCTAGGTTCTCTGTGAATTGTTCCAGTCCTCTCCGCAGCGTGGGAACCTCCCAACCTCTGGAAATATTTCAGGATTTATTAGGAGGCTTTTCTTGCAGTTGATGCTAGAGGATGAGAAAGTGACTTTGTTTCTTCAGTCTCCGTGTCCAGTAAGAATTGTTAATATCTGTGAACTTGGAACCTTAAAAAAACAAGGAGTCTGTGTATATTCAACTTTGAAATGTCAGACAGCAGCTTTTCCTGCTGTACACAACATGGAATTTTGGAAAGGAATGTGTTGGTGGATTGAAACTGAGCAACCTAAGGAAAATTTTAGGTGCTGTTTTAAGGGAGATACACTGCTTGCATTAGCAGCTAACTGAGAGAAGTTCCTATATTCTTTCCTGCAGTTCACCTTCATTAAGGAACATAGTACTGCTGCTTTAAAATTGGCAGTGATCCTTTAGTATTAGCCCAAAAACCACAAATAAATCCTGAAGTGACAAATCCTATAATGCTTGTTCACTTCATGTGCTTTACCAGAACACACAATTACAATTGACAACTGAAAGGCTATCCTCTCGATTGAAATGTGTGAATAAAGACATGGAGGAGAACCAAAAGTTACCGAAACGCGTGATGCTCCGATACAAGAAAAAGTTATTTTCTGCATTGTTTGTGCTGTTCTTACTACATCTCACAGTTTTTGATGTATGAGGTATAGGACAGGAAAAGCGGATCAGATGATATCAAATGGACAAAGAGGAACAAATGCAATTTTAACAGAGACATAGATGTTATAGTCGTGAATACACTTCATCTTCAATCAATAGAGACATGTCATAATTACTCCAAGTATAATGTGATTTTTCTAATTTAATTTCAGGATTAAGTTTTAATTTCATAAATGATTGTAACACTCAGACCCTTTTTTTTCTTTTATGCCACTATGTAAAATAATTAGTGGTTTTGAAACTGATGTGATTTTATACTGTTAAAATATTCTAGACTCTCAAATCAAATTCTTCCGAGTTAAATAATTAAACTTCTCCTAATTTGGTCCATTTTTACTGGATACATTCAAAGCTGAAGGATATGTCAGTTTCCTTTCCTAGCACATGAAAGAATTAGCATAGTTTTGGTCGTGTGACTTTATAAAAAGTTGGTGTTTTGACTTACTCAGAATCTTAGTCATATTACATGTTGACTTCTTTTCCCTTTCAGCTGTACAAAGGTAGAATTAATGCTACTAGTCATGTAATTCAACATCCAATGTACGGAGCTGGACACAAATTTCGTACTCTTCACTTGCCTGTCTCAACAACTCTAGCAGAGGTTCTTGATCGCGTGTCAGGCAAGTTTGCAGTAGTTCACGTTTTATTTTGTCAAGTTTCAAAAAAAACGCATAAAAGTGAAGTGGGGATAGTGGTATTCCAGTTCTGTTGTTTTGTTTTCATTGGGGGGTTTGTTTGTTGATTGCTTTGGCTTTTGTGTTTGCTTAACAAGTATGAATGTGTTCGCAGGTCTTTCATGGGATATTTGCAAAACCATACAAATGATACTGTTAGTCTTCCCAGTGCCTTGTCTTTTGTATAATACCTTGAATATTCCCAAATGATACCAGTTACATATCCTAGAACCTAAAATTCTGTCTCAAGATGGAGGTAAAATCACGTTGCTTTGAAAAGGGCATTAATGAAGGCACCACGTAATTTGTGTGATTATATGTTGCCCTGTATATTAAGGAACATTTAAGGTTGCTTACTGGATGGAGATCGAGTCATCATTTACCTCTAAAGATTAACTTAACTTAAAAATTCTCCACAATGAGAGGATAATGTCAGGTCCTCATTGTGTTGACAGTTGGATTTGATGATCTTGTAGAGCTCTTCCAACATTTATGATTCTATGAATTTGTTCAGTTTATGAAGTTCAGTATTTTCAGTTGTACTGTTTGAGTCTACATGGAGAGATGAACTCCTCTACTCCGCTTATCAAAGGGAACTTTGTTGACCATAATATGAATTTTGACAGCTGAATGGTATGTGTCTTAATCTTCAAATAAATTTCACCATGGACTTCAGCGTTTATTTAATACTTATGAAATGGCACTATATGTTAAAGATTAGAGTTAGTGATTCTTTGTAAATGTAAAGAGTAGACCTCATAGTGAAGGTGTGATGATGGTCATGCTCTTTAAGTAAAACCAAGCAGGATGCAAGCTGACTTTCCTCAGGTAAAATATAGAGCAGAATTTATTATATCATGCTACATCAAAAATTACTTTCAAGCATGCCTAATTGAAAAAATGATACAGCTCAGCACTTCTTTACTCTCAAGATGTGGTTTGTCAGTAATAGCAAAGAAAAGCCAAAGAGCATCGCAGCAGTTACGATTTTACAATAGTGCAGATACGCATTGGCTGCACTCCCAGCTGACTAGGTATGAAGGTTCTTACACGTAGGTATATTCACATGTGTAGCTCTGGAACTCAGTGTAGGTCAGCTTTTAATTTCTGAACTTTCCAGGAGTTCAGAAGAACTGTTGTTTTTTTTATGTCTGCTGAAAATCTTTACATTGGAATTAGTAACACATTAATTAGGGAAATAAATGTGTTACCTAACAAGGTGATAGAAGTAGCTCAGTGTTAAGCAGAATACTAGACAGAACAAGATGTGCTTTGGGATTTTAATTTTAAAAGAGTGACTCCTAGAAAGGAATAGTTAAAACCGTTTCTGATAGAATTCTGAATTTACTTACTGTATTTGCTTCCTGTCAATCCACTCACATGGACTGTGACCAAGGTCTTCAAGATCCATGTGTGTTTTATGGTCAGAATTATTGCAATGGGTTACTGCATATGAGGCAGAGATGAGCTATTGAGCTGTGATATAAACTGTACTGAGTAGTTGCTGTAGTGGTGTAGTGCACTCAATTTGACAGGCAGTGCTAACGGGGGCTGGGGAGGGGAAGGTGATGTGATGCAAAGTAATGTCTGTAATTGAAATTGAGCAAATGCTGACTTCTGTAGGCTTTGGGTTTCAGTGCAGAACTATTGTTCCTCATCTTAACTCTCATTGTAAATTGGAGGAATTAATTCCGTTTCCTTTACGTTTTGAGCCCTTGTCTAGTGTGATTTCTCTGACAGTGTTAACATTTTTGTGCCACTTGCGTATGATTCTGGGAAGTTCATGGTTAGGACTTGAATGGAGGAGAGTAAATGGTATATTTGTGGTAAGAGGGAGAGAGGAGCGATGGATTAGGCATGGTAAGGAAGAAATGGCTACCACCATTGCAGCAACAGGGTGTCATGTCAAGAGCACGTACCTTGGGTTCACTTCTGTTTTTGTAAGTAAGCTGTTAATGTCTCGGATTGATCGTGTCATACCTCCTGTGAAAATAAATCACAGTAAGAGTGTTCATTTCAGTTCTTCTTCCAGCCTTTCTAAAAAGAGGAAGGAAGTGGAGTCCCAAGTCATTGATAAACCTGGTACTTACATCCCTTCACCATAATAAAAAACGTGCAGTATCACTGCAGGTAGGGCTGTCCAGGATTAGTCCCAGTACTATATTTAATTCACGTTAGTCTTACATTGCTAGTCTTGGCTGGTAATAAAAATTGAATAACAAATTTGAGTATTGCCTGAGCAGTAATAATACCATTGCATAAGCTTCCTAAATAATTCTATTTGATTACTTTACATTCCCCAGCAATGAGTGAGCCAGGAGACCAAACTCAAACGACTCTGAAGTCTAATAATAATAGTAGTAGTAGCAATAATAATGGAATTTTTTGAAAGCCAACACCTAGTCTCACATATAGATATAACTCATGTTATCTGTATTATATGCCTTTCTCTTTTCTTTCTATTCCTCCCTTCCCATATAGATACACCCAGTATTACAGCTAAGCTAATTAATGAACAGAAGGAAGATAAAGAAAAAAAGAACTATGAAGAGAAAGAAAAAGTTAAAGCAGAAAATGGATTTCAGGATAATTATAGCGTTGTTGTTGCTTCTGGTATGTCTTTGTCTTCTACTTTCTGAAGAACAGATCTTTCTGATGTTTAAAGAGGATGTGTGTGAGGAAGTATCTACCAACATTCCTTTTATTACTAAGGGTAGTTAGCAAAATTGTAATAGCTGCCTAATAGCTACTTAGATTAACTATTAGAACTGCTGCCTCTAGAGAATTTATGTAATTAGACAGATCTGTGCCTACATGTGTGTCAGCTGTATGTCATGGATTCTTCTGCCAGTGTGTTTTACAGGATCTTACAGAGCCATGCGTACAGCTTGGATTACATGGCAGTACTATACTAGTATTTGTGTGCTGTTACTGTGGTGTGGGTACTGCTACCTCTGCCTTCTTGCAGAACATCAGAGTTCAAATCACCTCTACTTCTGCAGCATGCTTTGGAAATAAAAGATTCCGTATACTTTAGATAGTAACTGGTTGTTATCAACTGATCAGGTCCAGGATTGAGATGAACTTATTAATTTAGTTCATATGCTAATGAGCAGAAGCAAAAAGAAACCAAGGAGGGTTCAAACCCACTTGCACAGTTGCAAAGCCAAAGCCAAAGACTGGCTTGTTTTGGGTTAAAAACAACAGAACACAGTTCTCACAACATAGAAACTCCAGCACCTAACGATACTGAGATTAATCACATATTCTTGTGCAACTGGACTAAGTTGTTACCTCCTTCCCTCTCAAAGGAAAGAAACCTTCAGCATTTCTTTTCCTTATGGAATCATGGTATCCATAGTTTTAGTCTGGCTTTTCTGTTCTTAGAACCAAGGGATCCTTTAAGGTTAAGCTCTGTGTTCCGTAGACTCCAGGCCAGTCCCCTGTTTCAGCGTGTCATTCTCCACAAGATGCAGATGGGACTCTTCCACCATTGTACTACTTGGTGGGTTTGCAGGAGCTGTTTTCCTCTGTTGCTTTCTCAGGTCCCATACTCCCACTGTTCTCCATCACCATACTCCCAAGGCACAGGATGACTGCAAGCAGCATGACCAGTCCAGTGACACATGCTTTGTCTTTGAATGATTAGACTCCCCATATAGGAAACAGGCTTCAGGCTTTCCCTTCACCCCACTATGCTTGTTTGCAGGGGCACTCATTGGCCAGAACAGTTTTTGTCTAGATGACTTAAAAGGCACATTTAAGGATGAATTTCGTCACGTAGAGTGCTGTCAGCTCTGCAGCTGCAGTCGCCTTCCCAGACTAGACAAGTGCTGTTACCTATAGCCTGTGCTGAAATGTCTGTCAGTCCTGAAATTCTTGCCTTCCTTGCTTTCAGTTGAAAAACACCAACCTTAAAAAGTTTTACTGTAGAGCCCCATTGCAAACAGGCTCTTTCACTAAGTTTAAGAGCAGAACCAGAATAGCTTTTGCATTTTTTATGGATTATATAATTAGTACTGTTGGAGGTTCATTTAGATTTGGGGCTTAGACGGATGCACAGCCTTGTAATACTGAGATTATATTAAGTTGTAATTGATATATGAATGTTCTTCTGATTGTGAGTTGGTCAGTGCTGAAAAATACATCTGTTTTGTTATCATTGAAGGTGTCTTGGCTGACTGGAGTTTACTAAATGCTAAAAACACTGTGTTGTTTTTATTTCTGTACTAGGTTTGAAATCGCAATCCAAAAGAGCTGTTTCATCCACTCCTCCTCGTCCACCATCAAGACGAGGAAGAGTGATGTCAGATAAAGTAGGTACCTCTTCCTCAGGAGGAGAACCTTCCAGCAAGACCATTAGTATTCCAGTCTTTCACCTATACCATAAACTTCTACCAGGTAACTTTGATTTTGTCTTTTTCAGTGGCTGATGTGTAGTCAGAAAGTAACCATAGATAAGTGTGCCTTTCTACTGTGTAATTTGAAGTCTAGGGCCCTTCTGGGTTGCTAACAGCTTTCAGTTGGAAGTCTCATAACATCATAGTGACTTGACAATTAGCAATTATGATCTTCCTTGAATTTTAGTTTTGTGTTCCTAACCAGAACTCAAAAGCTTTTGCTCCTTTCAGAAATGAAAGAAGGTGGATTTATATAGTCATTCATGTTTTCTTTAAGCTGCAAGGCAGTACTGTGTTGATATTTCTGCCCTGTTGTATTGTGTTCTGAGTGGGCAGCCAACTTGCATTGCTCTCTGAAAAGTTGTTTTGCCAGTTTAGGAAGATTCTTGAAGTCTGTGCTAGCAGTGTCTTAAGCAGATGTTGCAGATGGAGTTATGCACTTCACTTGCAGGAGAGAATTAACTATATTTGTTGATACAAAGCAGTGATTTAAAAAAGTTTGACCAGTAACTTTTTAACAAGATTTTACGGTGAGATATGCTGGCTTGCTGACTGCATGGAGGACAGGGTCAGGCAAAGCTGTTTAGGAGACCCTCCTTTTCAAAACACTGTGTGTGCACAGTTAATCTTCAATATTCTCTCCATCAAGCTTAAAGGTTTTGCATGCTGTTAGTCACTTATTTGGGATGTGCTGTGGCAAGGAATCTCTCAACCTCGAGGTATAGCCTTGATAGGCATCCCTGTCCAAGGAGAGGTGCTAGTATGCAGCCAATTGCCCTGCAGGAAAGCTCGAAGGACTCTGGGCTTCCCCACTGTTGAGGAGGGTGAAATGAGCGACTCATATTTACATACTCAACTTGCACTTGTGTTCACGGCTCAAGTTAGCCCTTGGTTAGTGGAGCTGTTACCTGTTTCCCCT
The DNA here is from genome assembly GCA_013397515.1 of Upupa epops. Lineage (NCBI taxonomy): Eukaryota > Metazoa > Chordata > Aves > Bucerotiformes > Upupidae > Upupa > Upupa epops. The sequence continues at coordinate 73,831 of VZRI01007022.1, read as the reverse complement.
GAATCCATATTGAGCAGAATGCAGCTATCATACCCAGAGGCATCGTTAGCTCAGAAGCAGGGTACAGGAGATAAGGGTAGTGCTGATGGGAGTGTGAAGCACATAATCACAGAGGCAGTCATGTTTTTACTGCATCAGATGCATGGTTGAATTTTATGAGCTATCTGAACAAAGCTTGTGGCGGTGTTTTAGTTGAGGCATGGAGGCAGACATTGGTGTGTCTGGAATTCCTAACCTTCGATGAGGACAAAGGACAAGGGCACAGGTGAAACACTAATACTTTGCAGAAGAGTTACAATTTGGGTTTGTAGTTTAAAAGCGAGGAACTAGCTAACGGAGTTAAGTGGAGTTAAATCCCAAAATCATTTTCACACAATAAAGACTACATTTGGAACCTATTAGAGAATTAACTGTCTGAGACCATCCTCTGGCAGTTATTAGATGGATCATATGCTTGGATTAAATCATTTAAATTGATATAGTTAATGCTGCTGGTTTGGAGAGGAGATAAAAACTCCATGTCTGTCTTTGGTATCTAGCCAGTGAAGGTTGAATGTCTCCTAGTAATGTCAGTCATTCTGTATTTGTGATCTGGTTGGTCACATGTCTTGCACCGCAGCCGGTTGTTACAAAAGCAGCAGAATCAGCATTGATAAAAAGGGCAGAAAACTTATTTGCGTGATGACAACACATTTTTAATTTTCATTTTGTAAGACACTACTTTCCACTGAAGAAAGAGGTGGTATTTAAGACCTTTCTGGAACTTGTGTTGCTTAAGTGCAGTCAAAATGAAGTGGGCGTAGTAAGTGTATTATATGATCCAGCTCTAAAGCCTTTCTCTTGATGTGCAAGTGTACTTGTTACCAAGAAAGTTGTTCAGCCCTCAGAGTACGTTATAATTACAAGGTAAAAATTATTCTTCATAAGCAGCAGAATGGCCAAAATCTTGATTTGCATAATCAGTTTGGGCTGTGTTGCATTTGCTTTTCAGGTCTGCATTGCTGCCATGAAAAGTAGTTCAGGCAGTACTCTTAATTTGTTCTTTCTGTGTTGTGTTCTGAGGCAAGAGCACTCATCTCTGCTTGGGACTAATAAGACTGAAAAAAAAATTGGGGTGTTCTTTATTTTCCTTTTTTTCCCCACTTAGTCTGTTTTGCCTTGTGGTAAAATAAACCGATGAGGGGTGAGGTTTCATAGTAGGAGATGGGCAGCACCCACTCGAAATGCACATCAATCATAGAAGCAGTTGTTTGTTACATTTGCCAGGTGCTGGGGTTCTCAACAAAGAGCTTCCCTACGGAATGTTGGCTTTGTTCTTTCAAAGTTGGTTCCAAGCTGGGCAGATCCTTTTTCTCAAGATAGCAAATGGTAATGTTATCTAGCTCTTTGCTTTGAGCCAGGTATTACTTAGTCTAGTTGGTGTCTGTGGTTCAAGTGGTGCACAGCATCCAGACACGTATGTTAAAGCACCCAGCCAAGTTTTTTTCCCCTCTGACTGAGTGCTTGTTATTCAGGTCAGCCGTTGCCAGCTGAAATGACCCTTGCTCAGCTTCTGACTCTGCTCTACGACCGTAAACTCCCTCAAGGATACCGATCAATAGATTTAACAGTTAAGCTTGGCTCCAAAGTCATCTCAGATCCAAGCTTATCGAAAACAGACTCATTTAAACGTCTTCACACAGAAAAAGGTGAGTGTTCTTCCTTCAGTATCTTTATTTTTAAAATGCTTCTAGTTTTAGCAAAATTGCATTAGAACTTCTTGGTAAGAAACAGCAGTTTTCTGTCTTTTCTCAGATTATGTTTCCTGAGCCATTCTCTTTGAGACCAGTACTAAAACTTCTGATAAAGAGCAAATGCCTTGCCTGTTTTTGTATTGCAACCCTAAGATGCTCTGATACGGTTTTTCTGGGTTCTTCCTTCCCTCTAGTGTTACATGTTAGTGTAGACAACGGGGCATTTTGTGTCTTGACATGTGTGATGCTGCTTCTCCACAGCAAGTGTAAGTGCTGAGAACCGGGGCAGAACAATACCTGTATGCAGATAGGTTATGTTTATGAGTTACATAAGCCCAGAAATTGTTTTGTTGTAACAATCTGACTACTTAAAATCTTCAAAAATGGGGGGTTTTCACAAAACCATGTAGGGCGTCTTGTAAGTGTGGCTTTTGAGAGGATTGAGTGCACCCTCAGCCAGTTTGTGTATGACCCCAGACTGGGTCGGTTCAGTCAATTTGCTGTAGGAACGCTTTGCAGAGGGACCTCGACAGGCTGGATCACTGAACTGAGGTTTAAGAAAGCCAAGTGCCAGGTTTTACACTGTGTTCACTACCCCCTGCAGCACTACAGGCTTGGAAAAGAGCGGCTGAACAGGAGCTAGCAGAGCGTCCAGGTGCCCAGGAAGGCCAACGACATCCTGACCTGCATCAGCAATAATGTAGTCATCAGGACTAGAGAAGTGGTCGACTCACTGTACTCCGCACTAATGAGGCTTCACTTCAAATATTGCACTCAGTGTTGGGCCCCTCTGCACTGAGGAATTGAAGCAGGTCCAGAGAAAAGCAACAAAGCTCCAGGAGGGCCTGGAGGACAGGGCTGATGAGGAGAGGCTGAGGCAACTGGGATTATTCAACCTGGAGAAAAGGAGGCTGAGGGAAGACCTTATTGCTCATTACTGCTACCTGAAATCAGAGTGCACAGAGGTGGAAATAAACCCCTTCTCCCAAGTCACCAGAGATAGGACAAGGAAAATGGCCTCAAGTAGTGCTGGAAGTTGGTTAGGTTGAATATCAGGACAGATGTCTTCCCTGACTGCGGTCAGGGGTTGGAACAGGCTGCCAAGGGAGGTGGAAGTTGCCATCTGTGGAGGGGTTCAGCAGACAAGTAGATATGGCCCAGGGAAACAGCGTTTAGTGGGCACAGTGTGGTTGGGTTGATGGTTGGACTGGATGATCTTGGAGGTCTCTTCCAACATTAGAAATCCTGTGATTCTTTTAAAAATGCTTTAACTTTTTCTACTCTGGTCTGTTTCTTGCTCTGTGTTTGTGACTGTTATGTCTGTTCAGCCTCTGTGTATCTGTTTATAAAATAAGACTTTTTTCTTTGGTCTGTTGGACATTCTATGACTCTGTGATCTAGTACCAGTTTGGAAAGGACCTCCAGAGTTCATCCAGTCCAGCCCCCCTGTAGGTAGCAGGGGCATCCTCAGATAGGTCAGGTTGCCCAGAACTTTGTCACATGTCACCTTGAATATCTCCAGATTGGGGTCATAAACTAGGGGGATGGAGGCTAGCAGAATGCTAAAAATAGACAATGTGACAACTTCTATCAGGAATGAAACTGGAATTCACAGTTTGTGCAGAGGGGCATTGTGACGCTTCACAGAGAGATGTGGTGAGTGATACGTGATCAGGCGTAAGGAATGCTGAGTTAAATGTTGGGGAAGGAGAAACTAAAGAAACTTCTTGTTCAGTGTTTTTGAGAAAGCAAGACTAAGTGAAGTAAGGTTATTTTTCCTTCAGCTGTGAGCTCTATCAGATTAGCATTGTTAGATTACTCTTACCTCCTAGATGAAAGACTGTATTAAAAAAATGCCCTCATTCCAAAGTTGAAATCTCAGTGGCATAGATCAAGATCTGCAAAATAGAAAATTCTAATACTTAGCATGTAACTGTGTGAGTAACTCCAAATTGTGAGGCACATCTGCCAGTGCTGACAGAAGGTACCATGAATACTTTTATTTTCTTATTCTGAAGTCCATTTTAAGTGAAGATGGAGCAATAATCATAGTATTGAAGATGGCGTATTCATTTCTCTTACCCTATTTTTGCAGAGCATGCAGATTTATTGGGACCATGCCCTGAAGATGAAGCCATCAGTCCTGGGGATGAGTGCATGGATGCAGTTCTAGATGAATCGCTGCTTGAAACCTGCCCCATTCAGTCTCCACTGCAAGTTTTTGCAGGAATGGGTGGATTGGCCCTTATTGCAGAGCGACTCCCTATGCTTTACCCTGATGTCATTCAGCAAGTGAGTGAAAAGATCAGCATAGGGTAACATAAGTGTGTTGTATTTGTTTAAGTACAGTATTTGGCTCAGTTTGACATCTCAGTTATGAGGGGAAACCACTTTAAAATGGGCAGGTAGCCTCACTGCTTCGCTATACAGTGTTCCAGACTGCTTGAACAGCCGCATCCTTGTGTAACAAACACATGGATTCAGTGTTGCTGCTGGCCTTGCTTCCACTAATTCACTAAATATTTTGCAGGGTGCAGTAATGTGACATTCCTCATGTTCCATGCAGCCACACTTGCTTGTCATTTAACAGCTCAAATGTTCTCATGGCTAAGTGAAATGCAGTTGTTAAAGCTGATTATATAAGTTTATTTTTAGGATTATTATGGATCATTAGCCACAGAGTAATCTTAGTGCTTTTTATATTCATAAATAATAGATCTGAAATATAGATAATAAATTTATTTCTACATTTATAATTACAGAAAGTTTCTCTGGATGCACTGATGGGTGTTTCCAAAGTGTCAGTAGTGGTATTAATGTGAAGTTATTCCTTAGGCTGTATTGCTAGGTATGCAGTCTTTACTTTAAAGAAAAAAAGTAACCCATCAATTACTCCAATTCTGTTTCACTAATATTTTTTAAAGTTTTTTGCTGCTATTCCTAACAGGGAAGATTGTGAATATTTATTTATTCTCTTTGAAATTAAGTTAATCCTGAGGTAAGGGTGCTGTTCAGTACCCTGACTGCAAATGGCATCCCTGTAGTGAAACTGGTTTATTAGTGGGAAACCTTTAGAAGTTGCTCTGCCAAGTTTTTTAGAGGTGTAGTATCAGACTGGTTAAAAAATTAAGAGTTAAGAAAACATTCTCACATAATACAGTTCCTGTGTTTTGATATCCAAGTGTATTTTGATACCCTATAGATAATAGATGAGCTATGTGTTGAGGAAGACTAATGTATAGAATTCTGCAGAAGATGAAAGGCAGCTTAGAACCGTGGGAAATTTCATTCTCTTCTTATCCCCTTCTTTTTCTGTAGTTCCAGGAAATTATTTTCTTGTTGTAATTTTTAGCTTGAGGTAGAACTTTGGTTTCAAATACTGAACAAAATGTCTGTGATCCATAAAACAGTTCAGTACAGTAACGCCAAAGAGAAGATTCAGAGCGAATACTGATGAATTCTCTGAACTCTGCACTTTTTAAGTTTTCCTTCTGTGTCTCTAAGTCACTGATAATTCTGATTTTCCTAGTGTGTAGATGGTTGGCTTTGACTTCTAAATAAGAATTTGGTGTTCTGAACATGTTCTACAGGGGTTTTTCCGGTTAATCTTCTCCAGTTGAGATCAGTCTGGTGCTAATTATTAAATTTTTTAATAAAATGGATTCAATTAATGTGAACAACATAAAAGTCTGAATGTTCTGCAGTGTTTATGAGTGGGACCCGAGTGTCATCCCTTCATTTTGACTGCTTCAAAGGGAATTGGGCAAGTGTTACTGCCTTGAACTCTCACTCCCATCGTAATGCCTGGCTGCATTAGGCCTGTGTGTAGTAATAGTTCATGAGAGATCAGCAGGCTTGTGTTAAAGCGTAATAGTAATAGAGCCTGCCAAATCAATCAAAAGCCCCAAGGGAGCACAATTTGCAACAGGATCACAACGATACCCCAGTTTTGTTTTAGTTTCTCAAGGTATTGGAGTTCATCTCCTTTTTGCAATGTGTGATTCAAAATTCAACACCTGAATTTAATGCTCAAGTAAAGTTTAGTGCTCAAAATAAATAGGCTGTTTCTTATTGAAGTCTGATATACAAACTCATCTCTGTGTTCTTTATTTCAGTGATTATCTAAATGACCACTAATGGTTTTTTGGGGATTTTTTTTCGTTAAGGTGAGCACTCCAGTGGTTCCGTCGACCACGCAGGAGAAGCAGAAGGACAGTGATCAGTTTGAATGGGTGACGATTGAACAGTCAGGGGAATTGGTGTATGAAGCACCAGAAACAATTGCTGCAGAACCTCCGCCGATCAAGTCAACAGTACAGACTATGTCTCCCATACCTGCACATTCTTTGGCTGCCTTTGGTTTATTCCTTCGTCTCCCAGGCTATGCTGAGGTGCTGCTAAAAGAACGGAAACATGCTCAGTGTCTGTTGAGATTGGTGTTGGGAGTTACAGATGATGGTGAAGGAAGTATGTGCTGCAAGTATTACGTTTCTTTGTAGACCATGGTTAGATGATTTAACTTGAATTTATGTAGACCGTAATGCATTTAGCAGGAGGTTAACATTGATTTCTGCAGAACTGTGTTGCTAGCATATCTCATTGTTGTATCTAAATATGAAAATGCTCTCTGTCAAAGTTTTGTCACAATCATCAGTATACAAGTCATCTTACCTGAGTGTCACAGCGTTTTTTAAAATAACTCCTAATAAGACTTGGAGCAGTGCTGTCGAGATGACAGTACCTTCAGACAGAATGGTGCAAATTGCTGGGAGGCCTCAGCTAGTTGAGTACATTTCGTATAATTCTGCAGCCAAATGCAGAGGACTATGGAAAGAGCCGCAGCTGCAGCAGATAGAAATAATGCCTGTTTGGAAAAGGAGAGAAAGATCCAGAGCAAATTAACTGAGCAGGAGTCCTGTTTTAGCACTGTGAGTTCAGAGTGAGAACCTGGAATTCTGCATGGAGTTGTCATACTTGTATTTCTTAGAATCTTGAAAAACATGGCAAGAGTGAAAGATGTTATGGTTCTTCTAAGGCAATTTGTTAGCACTTGGAAAAGAATGCTGGTTTTCCTGTATATAGAGTGGTGGACAACATGTAATTCTTGTGACCAACTGAGAAACTAAGAATCTCAATTATCTTCCTTCTGTTCATCTTTTTCTCTAGTATTTAGTTACAGGACAGTAAGGAAGAATTAAAATTCAGTCTGCCTGCTTAGTCCCACCTAATTTGAGGAGTAATTAACAGAAGGGACTGTACTGATCCTCAGAGCGTTCGGTCCTTGTTGTAGTCCTCCTTTTTTTTGCAAAACAATTTATATCTCTGTTTAAACTACTTTTAATCAAAAAGGAAGCAGTTCAAATCCTTAAAAATTGAGTTGCTTCCTTTGTTGTGTGTATCAACTATTGCTATTGGAATACAGTTACAAAACTTCATTTTGCTCATGGGTGGGGGTTACTTTAATTTTCAGCCTAAATTTATTCATATCCAGCTTGTGCCCATTTATCATTGTGCCAGCATTTTCCCTCATATATAGCTCTTCTTTCCCAATGTTATTTGTTGATGGGAATTGCATTCCCTCTTAGCCTTTGTTTTTGCTGGGCCAAACAATTCATTTCTCCATTACTTGGGGTAAATGTCTAAATTGAGCTCTATAAAATGTGGGGTTAGAGCTGTTAGACATTAGTTCCCATCAGCTAGTATGCTAGTGATGGGATACTAGCTAGTGTACTAGCTTTATACTAGCATAAAGCTCTAGTGTTTCCTTTCCTGCTGGAAATGTGTCTTTTCATTTGCACATCTAGAAACAATTCACAATGTATAAGCCTGTGGCTTATAAATTAAACATGTAATTGGTTCTCTGCAAAGAGAAATCATGGGCTAAAGGTTAGATTTTTGGGGAGGGCTGCCCTTTACAGGTTAGGATGTCTATGAGATGAGCTTTTGTACAAGAGCTGCTGTTCAGTTTTATTTATGAAGGTTACGGTCAGGAGGCTTTTTGCTTGCTTCTTCTTCCTGTCTTTACAAAAAGCATCAAATAGATAGGAATTAGCTTGTGTGGGTGTAAATACGTACACCTACATATCTAGATATGTATATATTTGCAGGGTATTTCAGTTTAGACCTCTGGATGATGTTCAAACTGATAAACTCATATGAATAAGGGAGAAAATATTATATTTTAAGATAAGCCAACCTCTGAATATGTGAAAATATTTTAAAATAAGAGACCCTCTGAACAAAGTTGGCTCTCTAAAAGTAAGTCAGATACAGACTTATGTTTGCTCTTTTTCACACACTGAGGTTTTCTCTCTAGAAAAGGCAAATCAGCTTCTTATCACCTGGAATCTTACCCAAATCCACGAAGGAGATAAAGAAACAGTATTTCTTCTACACTCTTTTCCTGTTGGACTCTTGTTATGAAGAGAAGCCTAACATTAGGTTGCAAATATTTAGGTCTTAAGCAGATTTCTGCACATGTTTACAGCAGAGATTGACAGACTGTATTGAACCTACTGAAAGAAAATGTAGGATCAATTTTTTTTTTAATTTTCTTTTCACCCTAGGTCACATCCTGCAGTCTCCTTCAGCGAATGTGCTTCCAACTCTGCCCTTCCATGTACTGCGCAGTTTGTTCAGCACCACGCCGCTGACTACTGACGATGGGGTCCTGCTTCGGCGGATGGCACTGGAGATAGGGGCTATACATCTTATTCTTGCTTGTCTCTCTGCTCTAAGTCACCATGCTCCCAGAGTGCCCAACACGAGCACCAACCAGGCAGAGGTAGGTTGAGCAGCACAGTAATTGCCACTGAGTGGTAGGAGTTTTAACTGTTAAAGAGAAAAGAATCTCATTGCTTTCATGATAGTCTTAATTTCAGCAGAGCTGGCATTTGGGTGAATTAGGAAATAATTAAATGATTGTGTGTTGCAAATAAACATACTAATCATGATATTTAACCAGAAAGAAGGCCTGTTGTGAGCCATTATGATGTAATTGGTTTCTTTCACAGGATTTTGTGAGGGGCAGAATGCTCAGTGGTTGTTCTTTAATCCTCATTAGATAGTGTGACATCATTACCTTATTTAATATTCATTATCTAAATTCACTGGCTCTGAAATATTTCCTCCTAAATGCTTCAGAATGAGTTGTGAAAACTAATAAATTAATGCCATGGGGTTTTTTTGTCTTGGAACCCTTTTTACTGATGGGAAAAAGATCTAAAGTTTTCTGTAATGCTCAAGAATCAATCACCAAGTGATTCTCCACAGTGAAAGTTTTTGAAGGCACTTGCCCTACTACACCATCTTCTTTCAGAACACACATCCCCTGATTTTTTTTTTTTTAGGATCCTCAGTTGCCATTTCTGCATCAATACCAATCGAGTACAGAATTGTTTAAAAAATATTAATGGCTTGCCCTCTTTGGCATTGTTTTGGCAGTCACTCAGATGAAAAAGTTCCTCGTGGCTAAATATGGCCAAATAGCTGAAAAATATAGGGCTGTCTGTATTTTAGCACTTCTGATACGGATGAGGCATTGAGCAAGGAAGAAGTGAAGCTGTGCCTGAGAAAAATGCACTTTATTGACCAGTGGGATTTAAGGGAAAGCTGGGATACTCTGCTTTTCATGGGGTATCAGGCTGCTGACACATTAACACCTCTTAGCATTTTGGGGCTTTTGGAGGTAAATGGGAACAGTTAATTGTTACCTTTGTTACCATGACCCCTTGCAAAGCTTGCTGTCTGATCATTCATACTTACCAAGCAATAGGAGGTAACTTGAAATGAGAACTTCATCAGGACTGCAGTGAGACTTGTATTTCTGGGTCCAGGTTTTCCCTTAAGTGCGTTAAGTCAGTGTTCCTGACAGTCCTCTCTAGTGTTAAATGTGAATGGTGTAATAAATAATGTCTATATGAAAATAATCACAGGGCTGGCTCAAAACTGAGGTGCATTACACTCTCAGGGTAGAAGTTAAACGGTCATTCTGCACAACTGTCACCATGGTACTTCATAGCTGACAGATTGGTTTTTACCACTGCTGTTTGTTCGTATGTCATTCCTTTTCCTTCAAGTCTAATAATTAGTAAAGTCACTGAAAAAGTTTTGAACAGAAAATTGAACTTTTCAGAGCTATACATCAAATATTAGAAATGGAATCATAGAATGTTAGGGACCTCTAGAGATTGAATCCAACCCCCCTGCCAGAGCAGGATCATATAGTGCAGGTCACACTGCCCAGCTGAAGTTGGGCAGCTACTCACACAATTCGGTTTCCTGCAGGGCTAATTGTGCAGCTAATGACAGTAGCAAGTGTTCATCCCTTGGGAAATTGAGGTTGCTTGTTTAGGGTACCGAATACATAATTAGGAAAATCTTTAGTTAAGAAAAATGGTGATTGGAGTGTCTTTTGCTTCCTTTTCATCAAAGATCTGGCAAATATTTACATTAACCTAAGTGCTGGAAGGGTTTCTTAAGGGCTAAGCAGCTGGATGTTAGTAAAGCATACTGAGGAAGGCAACTGGAAAAAGCTGTACAAACGCCTTTGAGAAAATGCTTTGTCTCAAAACACTCTTAAGATGTTCCGCACCTCATGCCTGAAGAGGAAATGGTGTGTTCTGGTGATCCAGGGTTTGTGTGTAAAAGCCATTCATAGAACGTAAACTCCTGACTGGTTTGGAATTTGTATTCAAAATCAGCACGTGCTTGAGCATCTTAACCTTTCAGTTGAGTGCTTCTGAAAACATTTCCACTGCCATCCTCTTCATCAAGTTGTAATTACACTTGACCAGGTGTTGAACAGTAAGAATCATAAAATCACAGAATGGCCCGGATTGGAAGGGCCTTCTAGAGGCCATCTAGTCCAACTCCATGCAGTGAGCAGGGACATCTTCAACTATATCAGGATGACCAGAGCCTTACCCAGCTTTACCTTGAGTGGAGATGGGGCCAAAATAATTGCAGAGCTGTGGTGTTAAACATTCTATTAAGTAGCATTTTAATACCTTTTGTCATTTTAAGAAGTGATGGTATCTTAGAAGAGAACAAAGTTCCAAATAAATATCAGAAGAAATTTCTTCCCAGTGAGGGTAACGGAGCACTGGAACAGGCTGCTCAGGGGGACTGTGGAGTCTCCTTCTCTGGAGATGTTCAAGACCCACCTGGATCTGTTGCTGTGCAGCTTGGTCTAGGTGATCCTGCTGGGGCAGGAGGATTGGACTAGGTGATCTTTGAGGTCCCTTCTGATCCCTAATGATTCTATAAAGCAGGCTTACAGTACTAGTAAAATTGAGGAATCATTTGCCACAATTCAGTGCTGACCAGTACCGGAACTCTGTGCATGTGGATTCCTATACAAAGCTTTGAATTTCACAGAGTCCTGATGATAAAGTCTTTATAAAGTTAATGAACTGGCATTATGTTCCCTTGCAGAGGTTTTCTGAAGACAGAGTTCACAAGACAGAAAATGTGAAATTACTTTTCTTGTTATTATTAACTTAGCCACAGGTGTCAAGTACACACACCAGTGCATCGACAGAGGAGCAGCAGTTGTATTGGGCTAAGGGTACAGGCTTTGGAACAGGCTCCACAGCTTCAGGATGGGATGTCGAACAAGCTTTGACAAAACAAAGGCTAGAAGAAGAGCATGTGACCTGCCTTCTACAGGTATGCAGTAATGAAATTGTGATCGCTGTGAAGAACTTGAATTGTTAGGACTGCATAGTAAATGTGAATCTTGTATTTTTTACAGTAGCGTAATTAGATATTTGGGGCAAATAACCCCACCTTTTACCATAAAAAATGGTGTAGATCTTATTTTGGATGAGGCTGTTTTCAAACATCACTGGGATGCTGCTTAAAAAAGACCTTTATGGCCAGCCTTTATGAGTAAGGCTGGTTGGCAGTTCTGAATAGACATGATCCAAGAACCTGGAAAAGCCCTCTGAGCTCATCCAGCACAGCCCATGACCAAACATCACCACATCAGCCAGTCAAGGGCACTAAGTGCCCCAGCCAGTCTGTCCTTAAAAACCTCCAGGGATAGGGACTCCACCACTGCCCTGGGCAGTCCATTCCAGGGTCTGATCACCCTTGCCATGAGGAAGAGCTTCTTAACATCGAAGCTAAGTCTCTTCTGGTGCAGCTTCAAGCCCTGGCAATAGTTGCCTGCGAGAAGAACCTGACCCCTTCCTGACTACAACCACCTTTCAGAGAGTTGTAGAGAGAGAGAAGGTCCTCCCTGAGGCTCCTCTTCTTTAGGCGAAACANAAGTTGTGCTGGCCACACCATTCCTGATACAAGCCAGGAATACCATTGGCCTTTTGTGCCACCTGGGCACCCTGCTGGCTCCTGTTCAGTCATTTGTCAACTAGTACTGTCCGGTCCCTCTCTGCCAGGCTTCTCTCTAGCCATTCCTCCCCCAGTCTGTAGCTCTGCTGGAGGTTATTGGGACCAAAGTGTAGGATCCTGCGCTTGGCCCTGTTAAACCTCATCCCATTGACCTCTGCCCATTGACCCAGCCTGTCAAGATATCTCTGCAGCATCTTCTTCCCCTTCAGCAGATCAATACTCCTCCCCTATTTGTTCTCATCTGCAAATTCACTAAGGGTAGATTCAATTCCCTTATCGAGATCTCATCTATTCAACAATAAAGATGTTGAATAGAACTGGACCCAGCACTGATCCTTGGGGGACACCACCAGTCACTGGATGGGGCCCCATTCACAACCCCTCTCTGTGCCTGGTCATCCAGCCAGTTTTTAACCCTGTGGAGGGTGTATATCTCTGATACGGCTGCATGTAGTCATAAGTAAAGACTCATTCAAAGAGCAGGACATGAGAGTAGGCATTTTGTGTGCCATACTACATTACCTATCCATTTGTCACATATTCGTGCAGTGTTTTTGAACCATGGTGGTTCCTGGTGTTATGCTAGTACAACAATATCTCACGTACTGTGAAACCATGAGTATGTTAATGACACCAGGAAAGCACCAGTAAACAGCTAGGTATTTGTAATGCTCTGAGAGAAAACCTCTTCTTATGCGAACAAGAAGAAAGTTGTGTGTAATTAGGCTTTTGGATCTGTCATGAAATGCATCCAGCCTTAGGTCAGTGTAGGGAAAATGGGATTCTATCTAGCAATCAAAAATTTCATTCTTAGAACTATCAGCTCCAGTGCAATAGCTAAGCTCACTGCTGGGGTAGAGCACGAAGGAGATGAAATTCTGAAAATGCCTAATCTCTGACTGCTGAAGGAATCATTTTGATGTCATCAGATACTTCAGTCACTGTAAATTAGAAGGCACAATAGCATGTCCCTTGCAAAAGTCAAACAAATCAAATGTTAAATAATGTTCTTAAGCAAGAAAGAGGAAAATCACCTGAATTACTCTTGGCCGAGCTTTGAAGCAGTCTTCTGTATCATGCCATGAAGAGAGACATCTGTAACTGTGATAAGTCATGTGGTGAGGAGTCAGTCAGCAATTGGAGGAAGTAGAAAACCCTTCAGCATTTTGCTGAAGATCTCAGTTGGTTGTACAGCAGACTTGAGTCACTTCTCTAGAAGGGCAAATCTTGTTCTAAGAAGTGCTGATGAACTGCAAGTGAATACTGTGGTGTGCAGTGGTGAGGTGAGTCCACCACCATCACTGAGAGATAGCTGCTCTTTGTTTGCTGAAGCAAGAGCTGTGGCTGTTACAAGTAACAGTCATTCTTGCTGCAAGTTGTTGTTTCATCTGTTAACCCCAAAGACCTGCACAAATTAACTTCCAAAGAGTTCCAAAGCATTTTCAGTTTTATTCTGTTCTTCAAAAAAACACAAGTCTTGGTAGCTAGTCATGTGCTAAAGTGAATGGGACTGGTTTGAGTAACTCCAGCAGGTTTGTAAAAGATGGTGTTAATTGATATCTGAAAGTAATTTAGAATTGTAATAGTTACCTAATTGTATCAGTAGCCAAAGTTGGTATTATGATGTAATAACTGTATAGATGTCTTCTGAGACTTTTTGAGGACTGATGAAAGAAATGTCACTACTAAATTTAACTGACTAGTGTAGTAATATGGCATCTTCCTTAAGGGAGGGAGAGGAGTCGAAGTTCTTTTGCCTGCAGGAGGTCAGTTTTAATTAAGGATTTTTGTGTCTTTCAGGTTCTTGCCAGTTACATAAATCCTGCAGGGAGTACTTCCAACGGAGAGACTCAAACTGGCCATGAAGGGAGAGGACAGAACTGCAGTGCTCTTCCATCTGTTCTCCTGGAGTTACTCAGTCAGTCTTGCCTCATCCCAGCAATGTCGTCGTACCTGCGCAATGATTCAGGTAACGTGCCACTGTTTCCTGAATCAAAACCATCTAACTTCTGTCAAACCAGGTTTTGTACAAGCAATAGGTAGCTCCAGCTAGGTCAGGAAAATGGGGCTTGCATCTGAGAAATTTAAATCTTGGGTCTTCTACAGAAGATACACGGAGAATGAGTATTTTATGCAACACCATGAATCTCTTGGTGAAGGTGATATTAATTTTTAAATAGAGTTGAGACAGTATAAGCCTGAGAGCTTCTGCTTTACTCAGGAAATACAAAAATAAGCCTCTTAGCTAAGTTGCAAAATGCTTCAAATAGATGGGAGTCGTTGAACTGTTGAGGTGTTTTTAATGGAAAAATGTATGTGTTCTATATTGTCATCACATTTCTGCTAGTAATGTTAAAGCCAAGATGTTCTCAAAGTTCTTTTGCGATATGTTGTACCATGCAGTGTGTAAACTTTTGCAGCTGTAGAAGATAATGCCAAGCAATGTGAGTGAAGCAAGTGCCTGTGTTGAACTAATGGCAAAGCCATTGTGATTTATGTTCAGCCTCGTTAGATGACAGGGCTTAGTGTGAAGGTATCGATAAGCATTTTTTCTTCAGGTAGGTAACAGCCAGTCTGAACTTTTTTGATACTGCCTGAGCCATGGGTTTGCTTTTAGTTCAGTGGCCTTGTTTGGCTGTTGAAATTTTGGCTTGCATTTTTCAGTAGAAAAACATGTGTAAGTCACCTTTAATTGGGGAAAACACTCAGGTGCTGATAGGAAAATTGAGTTACATGGATGGTGGTAACATGTTCACATGTTCACGGTAGTTTGGCTTTCAGGGACTGTTTTCCCCAAGTATGAAGAAAAGACAAAGGTGCTATGGGAAATGTTCATTTTTGGTATGTTTTCCACTGATGGACTGCTGTTACTTGTGGTTAGCGTGTTGAGATTGTGCTCGTTCATTAGTGAAGAAAGAACAAATCAGCTACTCCTTGCTCTTTTTCCTAAATGGCTGTGTAGCAGGCTTCAGGTTTTGAAGCAAAGCAAAACCTTGCTTTTCAGAGAAGATCTGTTGCCTGCTCTCCTCATATCAAATCCACAAAGCATGAAGTTATTGCTGTTGGAATTTGGAACTATAAAATCTGGAGTTGCGTAGATCCAAGCAATAGTTTCAGTTGTTTCCTGCAGTATTAGTTCAAAACTCTGTACTTAAAACTAGAATTATTGGTGTTTTTCTGGATTAAAAAGCCCCATGTTGCAGGCTTCCATCAGGTGGGCTTGTCTTTGAAACCCTAATACACTACCAGAATGAGAAGGAAATGTGTGAAAGGGATAGCTTCTGCAAAGAATGTCTCCTCTTCATGACCATTTGAGTCAGATGCATTTAATCTAAAAGGAGTCCCTGAAAACAGTTAGTCTTAGTGATAGCTAAGCGTGACCTCGATGCAGTCATGAGTGCAAGTTGCTGCTGGTGCTGGTGCTCTCAGTGTCTGTAACACTGTGTCATCAGGAGACAGCAAATGGACTGCATGAGAAGCAGAGGTTGAGAGCTCTGGTACAATGCTTGCAAGACTGAAAAGTTAAAGAAGTTTATAGTTAAAACATTTTACATGTGCTTTGATTCTATGAAATGTGAAAGCCACTTTTGTTTGTTGTGAGTTTTTTGGTGTTGGTTTTATTTTAAACCTTGAAAACCAGTGCAGTGTGGTAGGGCAGATTGGAGTCTTCCCTGTTAGACGTGACCTGTTTTTTTTTGTCTTGAGCATCTGTATCTTCTCCAAAAGGAACAAGTGCCTACCCAGAGTGAGTAGAAAGGGGAAATAGTGTTAGCAGTAATGCACATAGAATCATTAAGGATCAGAAGGGACCTCGAAATGTCATCTAGTCCAATCCCCCTGCCATAGCAGGATCACCTTGATCAAGTCACACAGGAACAGATCCAGGCAGGTCTTGAATGTCTCCCAGAGAAGACGATTTCATAACCCCCCTGAGCAGCCGTTCCAATGCTCCGTTACCCTCATTATGAAGTTCCTTCTGATATTTATATAGAACCTCCTGTGTTCCAGCCTGCACCTGTTGCCCCTTTCTCCTATCACTAGACGACCTTGAGAAGAGCCTGGCTCCATCCTCCTGACACCCACCCCTCACATACATAGAGTACTAACTTTCAGACTAGTGTACCTGCTGTCACAAGGTGCGTCCGTGTAGAAGAAGCAGTTAATTGTATTGTTCCTGTGGTGTGCTTGACTGAGAGATTAGGACTCTTATGTACAGAATGCACAGTGACTGGTCCAAGGTTCTGACACTGCAGCATGAGCAAGATGTACCCAGCACAACACTGACAGGAAAAAGTTTTCAGCAACTCTATAGCTGTCTCAGAATGGAATGAATGCTGGCTGGACCCATTAAAGGTCACCCTTGAACTGAGGTATACCAGATTTTAGGTTTTGCTGTCAACCATTGCAAGAATTTTCAGTACAGAAATCAGTGCAGTGAAGCTGTGGATTTGCTGTTCGCTGTGTCCCTTTATTGCACAGTAGGCTGATACAGCTATGGTGGCACAAGATAGTATTTCGCTGTTGATGAGAGGTGACCATTTTGTGTGATCAGTTAGCTACAGGTACAATACATTCTGCATGCAAAGTCGTGGTGAAATAGGTAATCAGTTCCAGTATCAGATATGAGCACAGATTGTTCAAATTCTGTGTTCAAATCTGTGTCGCAATCACAGATTTACCTGGGTTTTTTTGCTGCTTCAGTGTCTTTTGCTTTCCCTGCTTAATTTACCCCCAAAAATACATGGACTAGAGTCCTGTGTAGGTTGTTCTAAATAAAAACATTGGCCAGATACATAGCATTCACTTGTCATTTAATCTTTTAGAAGCCTCACCTTGAAGCAGATCATTACAAACCAGAGTGCTCTGACACAACTGTGCAGCTTCATCTGCATCAGAGCAAGGTGATTGTGAAGTCCTTGAGAATGGTGACCTGACCACTTTCATTCATTTCCATAATTGCTTTTTTTATGTAGACAAGAAATGTTTATCTGTCTATAAAGGACTTTGCTTATTATGGAAGATAGAGCATAGCTGTAGCCACAAGGAACAAAATAGCCCTGTGTTTCTTGAGTTTGTTCTGCATTTGGTTACAGCATCACTGTGGCTTTTATTGTCTTTAATTGTGCAAGGGGAGATCTTCATCTTTGTAAAGTGGTGAGGAGTTTTATTGCACTTGAGTTTATTCCCAAGGGCTTGCTTAATTTACATTTGGCTTCATATTTGTTTATAAAATTGGTTTACACTTGATAATTTGCTGCTGTTCTGGACCATAAAATGTCTACCACGTATTTACTAGAATGAGCTGCTGCACATTTCACACGAGGAGCTGTCACGGAAAACCTTTCCACTGTTGTCTTGTACACAGGCTTGCTCCTGAATGAACTCCATCATAGGTGAACAATTCTCTGTGTGAACAATATGCATAACAATCAACTTTGCGCTAACAGGGCTGTCTTGAAGGTCTGGGTTTTGCTGCTCCAACTGATATGTACTTGACTGATGGACAGTGGTTTATGAAAACAATCTAATGCTTACAATTAGGAGAGAAGAAAACAGCGGTCGTAATATTGTGTAGCTAACAAGGTTTATAGAGAGAAGGCAGTGGAAAAGAACTGTGAAACAGAAGGAAAAATCAAGTGACTTTCAGGGCAGAGACTGTTTTGTTTTGAGTTTAGACGGTTAAAAGCCCAGTGAAGTTGGGAATTCAGTCATACTACAATATTGGGTGGACTGTTTTTCCTTAAAAATATACTTACAGGATCACAGAATTATTGAGGCTGAAAAAGACTTCTGACCTCATCAAGTCCAGCCCATGTCCTGTCATCACCACATCAGCTTAGACCATGGCACTAAGTGGCACATCCAGCTTTTTCTTAAACGTTTACAGAAATGGCGACTCCATTACTTTCTTCTCAGATCTCAACCTCATACCTCAGAATCTGATCTACACTAGACTGATGAAGTTAAAAGCATTTCTTTTCTACTAACCATACTTATTCTCAAAGCTTCATGTGGTGTTGCTTTACTTTTTGCAAAGCAGTCCACTTCCACTGGACTGAGCAGGCTGAATGCTTCAGGAAGCTTTTGTTTTCCTGAGGATGTCTAGAGTTGGTGCACTGAGCTCGTTCAGCTGAGAGCCCTACATATTTTTTCATCCATTGTCAAAGACATGATGATATTACTGCAGTGTAATGCCATGATTGAGAGACGAGACGCAGCTTGATGCAAGCAAGATGTCTATTCAATCATACTACAAGCAGATATTTATACTGGTTACAAGCATGGTATCCCTAGCTGATTGGTTCTTGCAATACCTGAGGCAATAACAGATAGGCTAATACAGAAGGCATTCTTTCTTTAAACATTTACTTCTCCTAACATTAGCTGTTCCTCTTATCTACACAGTTCTTGCAACAGCAGTTCCTTATCGATACAGTCTTCTTCACAAACACAAAAGACTTGTGACCACCTGCGGTAGTTAGCACTTACTGTTTCTCTTCAAACAAGTCTCTTATCCTTCCCAAGGTCTGTGGCGGACCAGTTTCATATATCCTGCTTCATCAATTGATCTGTACTGGGTGTTTTCTTAAGGGCAGTCAAATCTTACCCTACAGTGTAAGCGTTGGATCATCATAGAATCCTGCTTCTCCCATTTTCATAATATGTCTGGTGAGAGATAGTTGCTATTAAGATGCTATTAACTACCAGAGCTGTGTATTAGAAATTGTAATGTTAATGGTTTGACTCGATGATCCAAAGGGTCTTTTCCAGCCTGAATAATTCTGTGATGCTGTGAACATTGGGATTTTTTTTATCAGTTTTGCTGTTGGAATGTTTAAAAAGAAAAGATGCAGCATCTCACTCCAGTGCTACAATACTTGTTGGCTCACAATTTTGAAAAGACAGCTGTGCAATGTAATGTCACAAAATGTCTGTTTATTTCACAGACTTGACAAAAATTAAATAAATTCAGGCCAAAATCAACAGCAGTAATGTCTACCAGAATTTCTGTTCAGGTTCCAAGAACTTGGAACCTCTCATGATAAGCCCCATCTCAAATATCTTTGGTATTACAAGATTAATGCAATGATAGACATGTGTTGGTTTAAAAAGAGCATCAAAAAACTTAGTAACATGTTGACTCTATAGTCTTAAATAAACATGAATAACCTGTGTAGTTCCCTTAGCTTAGCTTTACAGGATGCTTTGGTTCTGCGCACATGGAAAATGAGACTTGCCGTAGACTATGGGCAGTAAACGGATTTCCTTGTCTGCACGTGTTTCCTGGCAAGGCAGCCTCAGATCTGTTAATCATTGCTTCTAGTTAAGCCAATACTGACTCAGAATTGCAAATCCGGCACATATGACTTTGTGCCTCATTCATCCGTAGATCACCAGTATGTATCGCATAGTTTCTGCAACTGGCTGAAGTATTGCTGCCAAATTGGGTCTGTTCTTTAGCCCTGACCTTATTTTATACATGTGCTTGATTTGGAGTTATTTCCAAAGGCTCCCTTGGCTTAGCAGTTGTGAAATTTTATACAGTAATAAGCCATCACCTGCACAGGGGGTGTATTTCTTTTGCTTGCCATTGACTGGAAGGTGTGGGTGCAGCTTTGCAGCCTAGGACAAGGACTGGATCTGTTTTCAGGAATGCTGCTTGTCTGCTGTTCCTCTATGGCACATGTAGTGCTGAGAACAGAAATCGTGAAAATCAGAGTGGCTTTTTTTGTATGTGGTTTTTCTGCTGGTTTTTTAATCCTAAACTCTCAAAAGTAACTTTTCTAATGGAAGATACAGGGTAGATACACTCATGTTTACAAATCTTGTGTGATCCCAGGCTCTCTGCAGCTTGGAATCCAGTTCACAGACAGAGCTTAATTTAAAACATGGGAATAGCTTCATCAGTTTTGGTAGTGTACATGTCCCATCAGGTATGAGCAAGAGTTGCCGTTCTGGGAGAGTCTGATGAGGAGAGACTGAGGGAGCTGGTGGTGGTTAGCTTGGAGATGTGGAGACTCAGGAGGAACCTTATCATTCTCTACAACTACCTGAAGGGAAGTAGTAGACAGGTGGGGGTTGGGCTCTTCTCCCAGGCAACTAGCAATAGGATGAAAGGGCAGGGTTTGCAGCTGTGCCAGGGAAGGAAGGGTTAGGTTGGGTGTTAGGAAGCCCTTCCTCATGGAAAGGGTGATCAGACCCTGGACTGGACTGCCTAAGGCAGTGGTGGAGTCCCTGTCCCTAGAGGTGTTTAAGGGTAGCCTGGCTGTAGCCCTTAGTGCTCTGGTCTGGCCAATGTGGTCATGGGCTGGGCTGGATGAGCTCAGAGGTTTTTTCCAACCTGAATAATTATGTGAGTCTAAAACCTTCAAAGGTATGAAAAGGGAAAATGTCTTCAGGACCTGGCCCAGGACAAAGATCATTAAACCTGATATCCGTGCAGCACCTTGAATCCTTGTGTAAAACACTTTATTTTACTTGAAAATAAGCAGCAGGATGAAAACACTGAAGTTGTATTCCACTTAGGTTAAACACATTTTGGAAATGGCGATGTAGAAGATGAAGCTTAAGACTTTCTTTTATTTGGAGAATATCTATTAGTCTGCCACTGGAATTATTAATGTTTCTGCGAAGAAGTACTGAATCCTTTCTTTTGTTTTGCAGCACTATAAATGATTTTAAATTAGAAAAGCACATTGTCACTGTAGTGTGATGGATTGGAAATACAGACTGGGTAAAGGCAAGAAAATCTAACCTTTTTCAGCTTTCCACAAAATGAACAGAAATGCTGCAGAGTATAGTTAATAATTAAAATTTTATTTATGTTACACTCTGGGGTGTAAGCGTGTTCCTGTTTTCACACTCATTACACCTTAGTGTAAGTTATCAGCCTTGATTACGGTGATTGACAGATAAAACCCTTTTTATTTTCTGGTCAGCTATGAAGATACATATTGCACAAAACCACAGAAAGCAGCCTGAGGCTTGCTTACGTGTATTAATAGACTTAATTTTTATCTGTCTGGGTTCTGATTGGTTTCAGCATTTGCTTACATTTCTTCTGTCTTGCCCATTGTGCTGGCAGTCAGTCATCTCTGTTAGTGCTCTTAGGATATCATCAGTTATCGAGGAGCAGTTGAATATCTCCTGCATTCATTTATGTAATGTAGCACCCTAGCTGGACTTAAGGAGACTCATAGCAGTTATCAGTACAGCACCCTTAGCCAGACACCTTGCTCTGGAATGGATTTTATCATCTTTTCAGACTGTGGGAGGTTTTGCTTTAAATTTAGAAATCATTCTTAGCATCCTTGCTCTGTACACTCTGTGCTTTGCAATTGATGTTCAAAAATGACATCAGAAGGTGGTGTAGATGTACACAAAAACGATAACAAATAAATTAAGCACAGTTCCAATAATCCCAAGCAATGCTAGAATAGATTCTTCTTTTTCTTCTTTCTCCTCTTGCCTTTTTACATCTTCCAGTGTTGTGATAGCAGAGGTTCCCATTTTTCCTGCAAATACCTTCACCAGTATTCTGGCAGCTAGCTAGAAGAGAGAAAGCAAATGATTAATCTGGTCTGTCAAACACACAGGCTTTGGTCCTTTTCAAAACAGTTCTCTACTACTTTACATATATTTCTTAATGCTCTGTGTATGGAGTTGTATTCATCTTGAATTCTATTTGTTTGAACAAGTGTGTTAAAAAATACATATATGAAATTTATAAAACATAGATGCAGATTGGAGAGGAGCTAAAAATAGCTTGATGCTTCCAGACAATTAACAACTTTTATAATACATTTACAATTTGTCTATAGCCAGCTAATTTGTTTCCTTAGGAAACATCCAACTGATGAAAGCAGTTGGTTGTGCATTCACAGATACTCTGAAATGCCTGGGGAGATGATGTGAATTTTCAGCTTTTATTAGATGTTTAACTGTCACAGTACTAAACCAGTTGAAAATAATTCATGTTACCTGTTTTGAAACATGGAAAATATGCCTCCTTATTATGGGACCATGGTCTTTTGGAGCAGTGAGCCCTGTGCAGGCAATTGCAGGTGAGATCTTACCCGTTTCCTCCCTTAATAGATCAGCTTCTGAGCATCCATGCAACACTAAACACTTAATAGAAAATGTCTGTCGCTTCAGATACAAAGCTGGCTGTTGGTTTTATAGGTGCTTATTACTGCAGGATGCCAAAGGACAACAGTACTTGTATGGTAACAATTTGATGCAGTATAAAGATTTGAGATATTTGCAGATGCCTGTATTTTTTATTATTTTTTTTGTGGTTGCAGAAGTGAGATTGTCAGGTCATCTCTCTTAGCTGCTCTCGTATGCTTAATGTGCAGTCGAATGTACTCTAGAAACTGTAAAATGCTGCTAATTTGTAGCAGAGACCCTGATACTGTGTGCAATCTGCTATGCTGCTTCAGCCTTATTGACCATGAATTTCTAACCTTAAACCAACATTTGATTGGGATTTCTACTAGTTCAGCTAACCCTAATTTACTGAAGATGTGCAGTCCCATTTTATATTTTAATAGCATTTTTTCATTCCTGGCAAACCTCTTGAATCAATGGAGATGTCTGTATTTCTGCTGTGAGCCTAATTAAAGCCATCAACTCAGAGCCCATCTTCCAGAAAGATTAAAAAAAAGACATTTCTTACCCTACATTGCATCAGGAATAAAATGTCATCAGACATGCTTCTTACTCGTCAGTGCTGTGGCAAACCAGGCTTTTATCTTCATGAAGGGGCTCCTCTCCTTGCTCAGACAGACCAGATAGGAGCATGAACGGTTCCTTGATGAAGAAGTTCTCAGTGAGGATAATAACGATCAAAATCTTCCAAATAACTGGCCTCTCTCAGTAATCCACTACAGCCAGTGCAGATGAAAAACAGTAAAACCCTTTCTAGTAAAGATCTTCACTGTTGAATAATTCTCAGGAAAATTGAAGGCTTCTCTCCTTAGATGATTCAGAGCAATGAAATGCATGCTCCTCGATTTTATCTTCAAAAAAAAAAATCAAATACAAACAGCGACTGGTTTCATTCAGTTAAAATACTTTAGTTAATTATTAAGACTTCCAGAAAAAACAGGCTTTGACTGACTCTCTGTGGCAGCCGTCTGAAGAGGCTTTCTCACGTTGACATGCTGTGATTCCTAATGCAGCAACCTCCATGCAGCCATACTATGTAGTTTTAGTCCAGCCTGGAGAGGGATGAAAAGAAGTCGGCTGTTGTGGCAGTGGTGTAAACGCCAGCACACACCTGCATTCAGAACCTCTGCACAGAATTCCAAGGCATTCTTCGGAGCATTGCATAACTTAGCCAGGCAGATCCGAGGAAAGGAATAACAGTGGCTTCAGTGGTACACTGTGGCGAGCTGTGACATTGATTAAACATGCACTTGGCACTTGCTGAATAAAGAAGAAGCTACGAGCCACCCTTGCAGACAGGGAGTTGCATAACAATGTGCGATGCCTCTGCTGCTTCATTTTCAGGCCCGGCACATTGTAATTCTGCCCAGGCTGTAAGAGCGTGCGGTGTAAAGCTGAGCAGAGCTAACTGTACTGGAGGGTTTTCGGAGGAAGCGCTGCATGACAAATGGTGACATTAAGGCGCTGGAGCTGAAACAGCCTTTTGTCTTTTTATGCTTTGTTTGACAGGCAGTTTTTTCTACGGGAAATGCTGCTGCTTTTTCTCCTTCCCCACCCAAAGAACACAGCTTAGTGTGTAATTAATGAAAACACAGTCTTAAAGGAAAACACTCGTGGTTGGATTTCATGGGAAGCAGTAATCAATTTCTTTCTTTTCCTAGGTAAATCAGAGGTATTTTTTGCCTGTCCTTGGGGAGCTCTGCAAATTCTTTTCTTCTTCCTGGTCTCTGCAGATAATAAAAGCCACAACTTTAATAATCTCTCAAGTAGCTGTGTTTCAAATAATTTGTGGTTACTCACTATGATGTATGAAGACTACCAACGCACTCTGTGTTCACTGACGTAGCATAGTTGCTAGATAGAAAGGCAGTGGCATTGTACATATATTGGAAAACTGAATTAGGAAAAAATAACTTGCCATATCAAGCAGTTCGTAATTCAAAAGTACAAAAAGCTTACACGTGTGAAAAACCAAACCAGAGTTAGCTGCATTGAATTCCACCAGTAGGAGTGTAAGTGGAAGCCTTTATCACTGTGTAGAACAGCACATTTCAGAAATCGCAAGGCACTGTTCAAAATTCTGTTTTCAATAATCTTTGTCTGAGAGAACAAGCAAGGGTAAAATCCTGTGTTTAAATACCTGCAATTTCAGATTAATCAGCTTACACGTTTTTCCTCATTATTTTTTTAAGGCACGTCAGCACGTCTGGCAGTTTCTTAGTACTGGGAAAACTGCCTGTTTCCCATGTGCAGCATTGCATGGCAGATACCTCGCTTGAAGCACCATGGGCTGCTGCATGGTACTCATACACCGTTGGCCCTGAAAGTAATATTGCTGGAGTGAAATGGCCTAACTCTAGAAGAATTAAGTAATTAGATTAAATATCTAGCTTTGCTTCCTTAAAATATATTCTAATGTTTTAGGGGTTTTAATATATTATTCTTCCCTTCTTCTGAAAGGCTGCCACAACTTCAATTGTTCATGAATCATATTCTGTGTAGCTGGAACATTTTTCTGTGTTCAGCGACATCCATCCAGAGATACAACGATGGGGAGATTGTTCCCTGTGTGTTCTGATCATTCATGTTGCTGAAAGAACCCTGCAATAACTGAATTGCAGCTATTGTACTGTGGTAACCCTCACGTGTTAAAAGTCAAACTCTTTTCTTTGTGAAACAGGGAAAGTTGTGCCATGTGCATCATGTATTTCAAAATTAATGGTGTATTTGGAAGATAGGAATCTGTCACCTCGTCAGCACCACCAGGTCTAAGGATTCAAGGTCAGCAGAAGAATGTCTTGCAATATTAAGTATAAATATTGGCAACAAAGTTAGTAATGCAGATCTGCTGCTGATAACCAGCTAATTAAGATGTACCCACAAAGAAGTAGTGGGAGATCACACAACATTTCTTGGCCTGGTTACGGCCGCAGCTGAGGTCTCATAGTGGTTTGTCATTTTTATTGTTGTGATGCAGCTGGCACTTCAGTGGCTGAGAGATGAGCCCAGAGAAACAGACCTCTCTGGGCTCCCCATGCACACCTCCTGTTCACCATGATCCACAGCCAGCGTTTGCTGCATTCCTTGGCTTGATGGTATCTCTTCCCTCCTATCCTTCCCTTGTATTGATAGTGGCGTCTATGCAGAGAACTGCCTGGAAAAGCAGATCCAGCCCAAAATTAATCTCTAGTACAGCACAGTCTGAGGGATTAGGAAGTAGCTGCTTAAGCTCTCACTGCTGGCAAAGAGTTGCTGTTTGGGAAGTAAAAATAATGGTTAGTATTTCTGAATTACAGGGATCCACACTGATGGAAGCTGGTGTTTGCAGCTACCTGACTTATAGCTGCAATGCATCTCCAGTATGAAGAGAAAACATCACGCAGGATTTCTCCCCAGTGAAATGGATGTAATGTAGGCTGATTTTAAAAGGCCTACAATATCCACAGTATTTGGAAAGACGAGATGTGTTACATTTTGTGTGGAATGACGTTAGAATCTGGGAGTACATTTCATGCATGACAGTAGTAAAACCACCTGTTTGGGAATGAACATGACATGGTTACATAGTGCTTGGGTTTGGACACTGCTATCCACAAACATCCTAAATTCTCTTACTACTTTATCTAGGCAGAGCTTTCAAGCACTCAGTAAGGCCCTGGCAACTCTCTGGTAACTGATTTATGTAGCATTGCAGTAGCATAACATCCTGTAGATGAGAGGGCGTGCTGTTCGTTACAGTTAATGTTTGGGCATTTCTGTTGCATGGGAATATGACACATGAATGAGTGTCATATTTTAAAGATATTCATACTTCAAGAGGAAGCTGCCAGGCTGTTGAGTGAAAACCCAATGGTATAAATCCAACATTTTACAGTCTCAACCCTTAGATGATCATTTCCCTGCT
The DNA here is from genome assembly GCA_013397515.1 of Upupa epops. Classification (NCBI taxonomy): domain Eukaryota; kingdom Metazoa; phylum Chordata; class Aves; order Bucerotiformes; family Upupidae; genus Upupa; species Upupa epops. The sequence goes on along the minus strand of VZRI01007022.1, from coordinate 47,671 downwards.
ATATGCTACTGCTGTGAGTAATGTGCTGTACTCATAACATGGCACTCACAATGACAGTTGTAAATTAGCATCACATTTACAATTCTGGCTAACCAAAGTCGAAGTTGTCTTTTTTTGTCATGTATTTTTATATATTTTATATTTTCATGTATTCATATTTTTGATTTTTCATATGCTGCATTGTTTTCATTACAGTAGCATGACTTGAGTCAGATATTCTTTACCCTTAGAGAGAGCAAATGCTCTGAAGGGAATTAGAAACTAAAGCAGAATGCAAAGGAAGATTTAAAGGGGAAAAACTGGAAAGAAAAAGTTCCACAGCTGTCCAGACTTATAAAATAAAATCTCTTCAGGTTAAAAGGCTGTAATGGAATCTCAAAGATCATTTGTACATCAGTTGTCTATAAAGATCATTTTCCCTTGTGGGTTTTTGTGCATTTTTCCTAAGATGCAGGAAACTATTTGAAAGATGGCAGCAGATGCGTTCCGCAGATCCTGCATTCCAGCTTTCTTCTCTGACAGCCCTCACAAAATTCTCCTTATAAGGTTTGACACATTTTCAGTTAAAGTGCAAAACAATAGGGCAAAGCTGTGTCTCTTGGGAAAGCTGTTGTGGGAGCTCTTAGACTATTTTTGATGATATAGTTTGATGTGTGGTGCCCTTGAGTCAGCACTGATGGGCTTGTACAGTTGAAGCCAGGTTTCAAAGTTGGGTTTTTTTTTTCCTTACTCTTCTGTTGAAAATCAAGAAGGAACTCGGCAACAGAATCTACACTTAGATTTCATAGAATCATTAGGGATCAGAAGGGACCTCGAAAGATCATCTAGTCCAATCCCCCTGCCACAACAGGATCACCTAGACCAAGTCACACAGGAATACATCCAGGCAGATCTTGAATATCTCCAGGGAAGAGATTCCACAGCTGCCCTGGGCAGCCTGTTCCAATGCTCCATCACCCTCCCTGGGAAGAAGTGTCTTCTATTTATATGCAGCTTCTTCTGTTCCAGCTGGTACCCATTGC
>VZRI01007022.1:12277-46519 GCA_013397515.1 Upupa epops | reverse complement strand
CACAAGAGCACATTGCTGGCTCAGAGTCATCCTGCTGGCCACTAGGACCCCTCTGTTCCTTTCTCCTCCACTGCTGTCCTACAGGCCAGTCCCCAACCTATCCTGGTCCCTGGGGTTGTTCTTGCCCAGATGCCAGACTCTCCCCTGACCCTTGTTGTCCCTCATTCCATTTCTCTCTGCCCAGCTCTCCAGCCTGTCCAGGTCTCGCTGAATGGCAGCACAGTCTGCGGGGGGGTTGGCGACACCACCCAGTTTTGTGTCATCAGCAAACTTGCTGATAGTGCCCCCCAATCCCTCATCCAATTACTAATTAATAGATTCAATAGGATTGGTCCCAGTACTGATCTTTGGAGGACTCTTTCATACCCCCTTCATGCATTTCATGTCAGCATTGGCCTAATGATTTTGACCCTTCACCTATGTGTCCACATTGTGTTATCCTGGTCAAAAAGCTTTAAAACATGTTGACTGTTGTCTGGGTAATTTTTCCTGATTTTCTGGCTTAGGGATGTTCTGGGTCAGTAACTGAAGAAATTCAAAATTCTCTCATAACTAACTGCAGAAGGTCCTGTTTTGTTCCCTCTTGTCAGTCTTCATTTACCAGAGATTTATTTGTCCCAGTCTCTTACAGTTGCTTTAAAATAGCTCTGAGTTAAGAAATCTGGAAATCAGTTAAACAAGCATTGAGTAATACTGTTTCTTCTTGACCCTGGTGTCTTAGCACTGGTCAAGCTCAAATACTGGCTTGTGATCAGGGTGCTCACTGGTGTTTAGCCTAGAGAAGTGGTTGACTGTGGTAGCTGAGCAAACAGAGCCAGGCTACCTTTGGAGGATGCTGAGTGACGTGTCACTGTGTTTGAGGAAACTATTTTAATCGCTGTCTTGGTGAACTGAACCAACTCAGTAGATGGTGACTGATGGATGTTCCTGGGGTAGCGGTGAGGTTTTCAGCCCCACTTGTGTATGGTTCAAATGATTGATGGAAAAAGGCAATAAGTCTATTCTCGAGTCTCTAGTCTCACATGGGCTAGGCTATCGGGCAGTTTTAGTTTGGTAGTGAGGTGGATCTGGGACTCCTAGTGGCCAGCAGGATGACTCTGAGCCAGCCATGTGCTCTTGTGGCCAAGAGGGCCAACAGCATCCTGGGGTGCATCAGAAGGGGGGTGGTTAGCAGATGGAGAGAGGTTCTCCTCCCCCTCTACTCTGCACTAGTGAGACCACATCTGGAGTACTGTGTCAAGTTCTCGGCCCCTCAATTCAAGGACTCATCGCTGCTGGAGGGTGTCCAGTGTAGAGCAACAAAAATGATGATGGAAGTACGACAGCTCCCTGATGAGGAATGGCTGAGGGAGCTGGGTCTTTTTAGCTTAGGAGTGGCCTCATTAATTCCTATAAATATGTGAAGGGTGGGTGTCAGGAGGATGGAGCCNCAAGTTCTTGGCCCCTCAATTCAAGGACTCATCGCTGCTGGAGGGTGTCCAGTGTAGAGCAACAAAAATGATGATGGAAGTACGACAGCTCCCTGATGAGGAATGGCTGAGGGAGCTGGGTCTTTTTAGCTTAGGAGTGGCCTCATTAATTCCTACAAATATGTGAAGGGTGGGTGTCAGGAGGATGGAGCCAGGCTCTTCTCAAGGTCATATAGTGATAGGACAAGGGGCGGTGGGTGCCAGCTAGAACAGAGGAGGTTCCATATCAATATCAGCAGGAACTTCTTCACAGTGAGGGTAACAGAGCATTAGAGCAGGCTGCCCAGGGATGTGGAGTCTCTATGGAGACAAGTCCTGTGCAACTTGTTCTGGGTGATCCTGTTGTGGCAGGGGGATTGGACTAGATTATTTGTTTGAGGTCCCTTCCAATTCCTAATGATTCTGTGATTCCTCTGTTTTTTTACTGTTTTGGCTAAGTGGGTGACCAGTTTGACATTTCTAGTTTACCTTTAATATTAGATATACTCCTGTCTGAAATAAAAATTACTGATGCTTTTCATCTTCCTAAATGCCATAGTAAATAGTCACATTAATAATGAAGTGTTTTTCATGCTACAGCCAGGCAAAACCCTGTTTTTCTTCTGCAGCCTCTGAATGCCTTTCATTATATGTCCCTATTTTCACATCTTTTTTTTTTACATCTGTGTTTTTCTCTCTCCAGTATGAAAGATAAGGGACATTCCTATAGCTTTCATTGATGCTTCCTTACACCTGTTTTCTAGATTTGGACACAGACATGGTGTTCTGGCATTGAACAGAGTTTTTCTTTTGTTCTGCAGTCAGCGTGTTATTTTTCCCAAATTTATTAGAAGACACTTGTAAGAGCAGCAGTGCCAAGACAGACCACGGCTGGTACTTTATCACCAGTAATGGACAATAGCAGATGCCTGTAGGAGAATGTAGGGATGGGGCTGATACATGGGTGCTGCCCTGGGACTGCTAATACACGATCAGTGGTGCTGTCTCCTCATTCATTAGCCCTAGATGACCTACCTGGTCATACGTGAATTTACCAAATTACTCCTGAATCTGCAACAAAACCTACTGCCCTAGCATTTAGCACTGAGCTTTTCCAACAGCTGCCAGTGCTGTGTAGTGTATGCTCCTTTCCAGTTCGTAGTGTTTGTTCTAGTGGAGTACTTGCTGCTTGGAAAGTATTGATCAGTCCAGTTGTACTCACTGTTTTTACAACTCATATTTGAAAAGAGAACCTTATCATACACTTCATTAGTTACCGAGGCTGCAGAGTCTAGATTCTTTCATTTTGGGTAGCACACCAGATCATTCCATGCCTTGGTTTGACTGTTGCCCTTCTCTTGTCCCTTTTCCGGTTATGTGTGGGCTCTTAGAGCTAAACACTGATGGGATTGAAATGGTGCTAACGATCAGTTGCAGTCTGGTTAAGTAGTGGGGATTCCTCTTCCTGTTCTCTAACATTTGGATATTTTAGGTTTGTAATTTTTTTTTACTGCTAATGGGCTTAATGCTGACACTGGAAGAGCAACGTTTTGGGGCTCTGTCTGGACAAACCTTAGATCTGGCACTGCACATGCGGAATCAGAAGCCCACCCTTCTAGGCTGTTTTACTGCTCTGGCACAGGATTTGTAATTAATGACTTGTAAGGGAGCTTAACTCTTCCTCTTCCTGCTTCATTGCACAGCAGGGCTGGCCTCTTCTGATGCCATGTATTCTATTATTCAAAATGGTGCTGTGAAAACACTGATCTTGTTCCTCTAAAGAAAGGTGAGGAAAAAGTCAAGCTTTTAAATGACTATAAAATGTCAGCATTTAGAAAGCTTTCTGTTTTATCTGAAGGCTAGTGTTTTCTTAGATCTGATTCTGGAATACTCTGTAGGCAATCCTTTTCTCCTATGGGAGCAGAGCACAGGGTGTTAATTAGGCATATTATAAAAGGGGCTTGCCCTGGGTTGATTGTGAACGAGAAAATCAAGAGACAGCAGAGCACAATGTATTTGGAACTGACACTGTGGCCCGCAGCATCGGCTGCATTCATAGAGCATACGTTTGCAAAGATAAGTAAAGGATAGCTGAGGAGAGGCTCCGGTTTGAAAATGTTAATCAAAACCAGTTGGAAAAGCAGTGGGTCTCAGTGAAGCCTGAGGGGATCTGTAGCCACAAGACAGTTTCTAAAGATTTTAATGAAAAATACAAAAAGAGAGTTTCCTCTAGGTGTCTCTTCTGGACTGCGGTGTTTGTAGCTGCTGAGAGACTTTAATAAGATAATAAGATCGTGAGTTATGGCTGTGAGCTTTAGGTTTGTGAATAATATACTGAGGCATCAAAAATATGGTCTCGGCAATAACTAAACGTGGCTTAAAGTCAATGTAAAATTAGCAGAACTTTCAGATTTATTTTTAAGTCATTCAGGGATTACAAAAACTAAATCAAAAATAGCAGAGTAGTGGCAGACACATATAGTTCTGCAGATCTGGTCTTAATATTGGACTTAAACCTTTTAGTAAGTGGTAAGGTAAGGAGACTGTCTTGTTCCTGTAAAGCACGATGAAAAAGTCAAGCTATTAAATTACTACAAGACGCTTGTAAATGACTACCAGATGGTTAGACTTGATGATCTTTTCAAACCTTGACAATTCTAGGATTCTATTTTATATTCCTTAAATTGATGAGACCAGTTTGGAGTGTCTCTGTGAATAGTTGTGTAACATAGCTGCTCAGCACAACTGCTGATGGATCTCTTCAAAGCTGAGATAGGACGGGCATTTAACAAAAGACAATCATTCATACAGCCAAGATGATGTGGAGTTGTATTGAATTTGAAAGAAATTGATCCCAAACAAGGTAAGACTAGAGTTGTCTCTTGGGTCACTACCCCATTGCAAAGAGGTGTCCTCTTGGGATGGAAGTTGGCACCGTAATTAAAATCAGAATTCAACTTGATCTTCAGTTACAGAAACCAGTTTGTTCATTTCAAAATGTGACCTGTTCTTTTTTCCCTTCTTATCAGTTAAATGTTAGCCAAACTGGAAGACATTTCAGGGAAGGTTTTTAACTTTACATTTCCTGGCTTGAGATAGGATTTTTCTTCGGAGTGCCTTTTTCTTTTCAGTTCCTTGCTTTTAATTGTCTGTTCCTCACACATCCCTCTCATGTTGGCAGAGGCACATCTCTTAGAAAGAACAAATAAAAGGGCTGTCATTCGGAAGGAACTTCAGTGGTGCTTTCTGCTGTAGCTGCCAGCGCAACCTTCTTTCCTTCAGCAAAGCCAGAGATGCTCAGAAGGTTAGAAGTAAAAAAATAGCATGTATGAAAAAATAGTCTTATTTTTGTGGTACTCTAAAATAATTGAAATTCAGTAATTCCTAAAATGAAGCAGGTCTGGTTAATAAGAAATGATTGAGAGCTCATGGAGAGAGCTTTTCTCCGAGCACAGGAGCAGGGAGGGCAGTTATCAGTGTCATAGATTTAAAACTTGTCTGGTAGAGATGCTTCTTTTTTTTTTCTTCCCTGAACGGCTGATTGATTTTATTTTCAGTGAAGTTTGTAGGTTCCTTTGGAGAATTCCTTGTTTGATATCAATGAGAATTACACTGGGAAGACCTTCCTTCACCTTAGATGCTGCTAAAGCAGCACTGTTGAGCATTCTCTTACAAATTATTGTTCTCAAGTTGTTCCTTTCTTCTTCTGTGAAGTGTAAGATTTAGTTACAAAATACATGTTCATGTTCTTTGTGATGTGTGAGTTCTGTAATCTTTTTTGTAGGCAGTTAAGTTGTACTGGGGATGTTAAACGAATTACACAAAAATGTGTTGCTGTTCTGTCCTGGGCCATTAGCCCTGATTATTCTTTGTTTGATACGGTACAATAACAAAAGAAAGCAAAGGAGTATGAGACTCTGTTGGGCCGTTACCTTCTTACAGATATAGACACAATTTAGGGTAGTACCTTGATCCCATGAAACTACCTATCCTCATAGGTTTTTTCATTCTATTAAGGTTGCAATTGCATGTATGGGTATCTTATGTCTTTGTAAAGAAATAGATGTATACTAGTAGCAAAGGAAGAGATGTGTGGAGAGCAACAGGACGTTTTGAAATCCTAATGTCAGTCAGTTTTTTCCAAGAATGAGTAGCCTGTCTCTGGAAGTTTTAGTGCTCAGTACCCTAGGATCTCACGATCATCAGGCATTTGTGAAAAACTGCAGTTTTCACATGACAGGATGCTCAGCAGTTTCTGACTGAAAGTCAGGACTTCTTAAAATAACTTCATGCAGACTTCTCTTCCCTCTGCCAGCTGCCCCAAATCAGACTGCTGGGTATTAGCACATAAGGCAGATCTGGGTCTATGCAATCTCTCCTTTTTACGTGTTTAGCCTCCGGTGTGTGTTTCTAAATTGCAGATACCGTGGCAAATGGTAAACTGAATGTTAATTAGTTCCTGCAATTAATAAAACAGAGGTGGTAATATGGTAGTACAGGGATTCCAGCACTGTTGTCAGTGCTCCCACCCCATAGTGGTGTTGTCCTGCTGCTCTGTCACATCCTGGCTCTGCTCCCTCACCGTAGGATGTGGCAAATGCTGCTAGTTGCCTACAGGACTACTGCACTGGCTGCCCGGGCACCAGATTCAGCAGCAGTTTTTAGCTTGTGCTGTGCTTCATGCTGCCCCGTTTGAACTGGTTATCAAGTGATATGGATGAAAGGTGAGAGCTTGAAGTGTATTTACTAGATACAAGTAAGATAAGCTCATGGGAAGTTCAGAAGGGAAGCAGACTGGATCAGGTGCTCCACTGCCTTTAGAGCCTTCTTTGAGGCAAAGATTGGTGTCACCAGGCAGCCCTGTCCTGTCCTGCCCTGTCCTGTTTAGGGCAGAGAAGGAAACAGGATAATATTTGAGTGCAAATCCCTGCTCTGAGTCTAGTAATAAAATCATTTATTCTTTACTTCTCCTGATGCAATTAGGTGGCATATAGTAGTAATCATAAGAAATCATAAGGAAACACATCATAAGATCAGGTGGGTGCTCTTGAGCAGCTTCTGAACTGGTTCCTGCTAGTGAGGGTTGGACTTGCTAGCAGTAGTTTGCTGTCCTGCAGAATCAGGGAGCACCAAAAGCACAGAACTGGGCAGACGTGAAAGACCCCACAGCTGGTGTGACCTAATAGCCAGCACCATCCACCATCCAAAAGCACAGAACTGGGCAGACGTGAAAGACCCCACAGCTGGTGTGACCTAATAGCCAGCACCATCCAGTCCAAGGGCACCAAACTGACATGTTTGGAGAAGGTATTTGTCATTATTTAATACTGCCTGCAGGGATAGAGAGAATCCTGGAGAATACATCCATTTGTCATTTTTACAAAGCCATTTTAGTATCCCATTTTCATTTTGCTAGGAGTGCTGTGTATTTGTGGTCTGGTGGCATGTGCAGGTGCCCATAAAAATCAGAAGTTAGTGCCTAACATGTGCAGTATGCGCTCATGCCTTTTGGATTATAGCTCGTTTCTAGCAAAAGTGTTTCTGTGGGGAACACATTATGCTACTCCTTTCTGGCAGAAAACCAGTTGTGTGTGTTCCCAATGAACAGCATACTGAGAAGAAAGCTGTGGATTGCTTCTAGTTCTTGTCCTTCATTGTGGTTTGTATTTGCTTCAGTCACACAGTTTACAGAATCAGAGTCCCAGAATGTTGGGGATTGGAAGGAAGCTCAAAAGATCATCCAGTCTGGTCTCCCCCCCGCCCCGAGCAGGATCCATTGCTTCTGTTTCAGAGAAATAGGACTTCCTGTCATGTCTGTATTTCATTTTTTAATACACTTTAGTTCAAATATTTCAAAGGACTTTGTTGCAGGATTGGAATATTTTTGTTTCAAGTTTCCATCATGTATGTTTTTAAACAGTCTCCTCAAATGTAAACGTCACAATATCTAAGGGAAGGCAGCAGTCAGAATTCCCACTGGGCTGCAAATGCTAACAGTAGTAATGGTGGTGGAGTGTGAGCGGTACAGCCTGAACACTAAGGTTCCGCTTTGAATGCTGCTGGAGTTGCTAAGGCTGCCAGTCCAGCAGAGTGCTGTGAGGACATCTGTACATGCCCTGTCCACACCAGGAGGAGATGGACAGCTCAGCAAACTGCAGATAGGGGCCAGGGGGATATTTTACAAAGGAACGTCTTGTAGTCCTAGTGGCTTAAAGATGGTGTCTTAAATATTGGGCATGAACCAGTTTGGAAGGTCTAATCGCATGTAACTACGGAGATTTAAAAATGCTTCAGTCTTCCTAGCCACTTCCAGAAGGCAGAGCACTATATGCAGAAAACTAACACTGTGTGGTCACTTTGACATTCTCTTTCATTCTAGAGTGAAGAGATGCGTTTCTCTCATCACTCTGCTCTTGTGAGACATCACCCCCCACTCTCCCCCCACACAATCTAAAATACTGATTCCAGTTCTGGTGTTTCTAACATCAGAAGGACGTGACACTGTTGGTGCGAGCCCACAGGAGGCCACACAGATAATCCAAGGGCTGGAGCCTCTTTGCTGTCAGGACAGACTGAGGGAGCTGGGGTTGTTCAGCCTAGGGAAGACTCCAAGGGGATCTTAGAGCTGCCTTCCAGCACCTAAAGGGAATCTGCAGGAAGGGTGTGGAGGGGCTTTTCCCAAGGAGATCTAGATATAGGATGAGGGAAAATGGTTTGAAACTGAAGGAGAGGAGAGTCAGACTAGATCTTAGGAAGTTCTTCAGTGCCAGGGTGGAGAGTCTCTGGAATTGATTGCCCAGAGAGGCTGTGGCACCTCCCTGGAGGTGTTCAAGGCCAGGTTGGATGAGGCCTTGGGCAACTAAGTGTGGTTGGGAGGTGTTGCTCTCCCTGGCAGCAGGTAGATGAGCTCTGAGGTCCCTTCCAACCTGAGCCTTCTTATGAAATAGGCATGAGGAGTAAATGAACTGCCAGGTAATGACAGTAATAAACAATTAGCTTATTTTTATTTTTTTTACAGCAATTTTTTCTAATACTTATTGAGATATCTTGTCTTTATAAACACTTCTAGGATTGAGATAGGGGATCAGATGAGCTCTGGCATTTTGAACAGATAAACATGCTTGTATGGGTCACAGTCCTTAGCAAGTGTAATAAAGACCTGGGACAAAATTAGTGTGAGACACATAATGGTATCAAGACCTAGAGTTTAGAAGATTCTAGTATTAAGTTAAAAGAAACTTGAAGTTGTTCTCTAGCAGATTGCTTAAACTGAAACAAAGCAAGTGCATTTCATTTGTTTCACAGGGGAGCACTTGCAGTGAGTAGAATCTGCTAAAACTCTTCACAGGAAACATTCCCATTAGAAAGTTAGGTCAGGGCTGTTTCCTTCCAGGTGCTCATTTTGAGTTTCAGGTACCCGTTTAGCGAAGGAGATGGCAAGCAGGCATTGAAGGGTTTGGGATTAGATACTCTGGTCTCATGCAGATTTCATTGTTAAAATAAATAAACCAAAGCTTTCCACAAGTGAGATGCTGATGTCAGCTAAGAGGTTCTCTCTCTCCTTCACTCATTGTCTTCATAATAAACAGCTGTTGTTTCCATTGAGGAGCTGCTTGATCCTTTGCTAGTACAGGTAGAAGGTGGCTTCTGGTGGTGGCTACATTAAGGGATTTTATGGTGTCCCTTTCTCTCTCTTTTGTCCTGCTCTTAAACCCACCCACCCCCATTCTCCCTTTCCTGTCAAACCATGCATCAGCAAATCTGTTGGGTGTGCATTTCTGTGCTGTTTCATGTATTGCAGGGTGTTTTTGTGGACTTGTTCTGTGGATCATTACTAGCGACTGGAGATTGAGCATTGAGAATATATAAATTTAAGATTAAAAAGAGAATTGAAACCGGTTATTTCAATGTCAGTGTTTAAATTCAGTGGCATTTGCTTTATTTAAATACATGGACTATTTTGACACAGGGTATTTCTAGAGCCGTTATAGCAGGCCTGACAGATTAATGCTGCTTTTCAGTAGGTTTTTTTCCTGTTCAGCTGGCAGGACACGACCCAGTTAGGAATTTGTGCCATCATAAAGGTTTCAAAATGTAAAAAGCAAGCTTTTCATCAAAGACCTCTTGGTAGAGCTGAATCTGTCTTTAAGCCCAGACCACGTTGGCTTGTTGAATTTGGCTTTGGCTATTTTTACTGTCCCGTTGTGCTGTATTTAAAGCAAAGAGTTTGGTGACAAGAGAGGAGACTTTGTGATCGACTGTATCTTTGGAGGGTGAGCTGTGCTAAACGAAACATTAAAGAGTTTTGTGCTTTTGTCTGCCCTAGTGCAGGTTGTCAGGGTTTTTTTTATTTGTTAGGCTTTTTATTTTTTCTGGAGAAAGCATGAACTTATTTCATTATAAACTCAGTCATTTGTAAGTACTTTTGATCTGGAGCGATTAGGTTAAAAATAGCATGTCCTACGGACAGGGGAAGCAGCTGTGAAGGATCTGTGGATTGCTGTGTTTTCAGGATTTTTGATAATGATGCAAAGTCACTTGAGATGATATCCATTGTGTGTTTGTCCAAGCAAGAGGGAAAGAAAAACAACATAGTGCTGAAGAATCCATTTGAACTGTCACTGCTGCCTGTCTATCTTGGTCGGAAGAGCCAATACCTAAGTTATACTCACCCTTGCTTCTGTCGTACAAATGCATCGCTCTCAGCAGAGCTGTGGCAGTGAGGTTTTCCTGGATGAGAATCAGTGCTTACTATTGCCTGCAACAGTCAGGAGTTACTTCTGGAATACATCTTAGGCCCTGCTGTAGATTAAGCTACTAGAAATGAGTGTAGCCTGTGATACTGTTGTTAGCCTTCTGGTGACATTTGCTTTCCAGGTAGCTCACACAGGTTGTTTTAAGGGACTTGTCCAGAAAACACAGATTAGAAATGGCTGTTAGCAAAACTGCTCATTCCTGTCTTTTACCAGTTAAACGTCAGTCATATTTTAAGAATTGTTGACATCCACCTTCTATACTATGAACATCTGTACTAAGAGTGGATGGGTGTTCAATTTCAGTAATTCCTGTCAACTGCTTCTCTCTCTTAGTTTTGGATATGGCCCGACACGTTCCCCTTTACCGAGCTCTACTAGAATTACTCCGTGCTATTGCGTCCTGCACATCCATGGTACCATTACTGCTTCCTCTGTCAGGAGAAAGCAGTGAAGAGGAAGAAGAACAGTTGGAGTCACAAGCTTCTGTTGGGACTTTGCTGGCTAAAATGAAGACTTGTGTAGATACCTACACCAACCGACTGAGGTAATCCCTTCTTCCTCCCGAACCTTCATTTCAACTGTGTTTTGTACTGGCACATTACAGGTACAGAATTAGAAGATTACACGATGTGCTGTATTTATTCAAAAGTGTACTGCAGTCCAGAGTGAGACTGGTTCGTCTGTTTAAATTACTTTGATGTTTATATGTGTATATTCTGGTTTACCCTACTCTTAGAAGGATTTTTTTTTGTATGATGCAAAGAAGCTAGTGGGTTTATCAGTAACTGCCCCCTGATCAGAAAGATAATCCAGTAATCTAGGAGTTTCAAATCTTCCTTGATATTTCTTTCCCTCTTCAGTGTGGTGAAGCTTTATTTCTCAGGATGGTGCATTTTCTGCTGTCAGTTCTAAGACTGTAGCGCTTTTTGGGAGAAGGAACGTTGAAGAAGCCCATTCTGTAAAGAATGAGATTGGGAAGGCCAAATAAATGGGTAGTTTTTACAAGAAATGTCCCAGGTATCTTCTGTTTGCTGCTGTTCTGCTTTACCTATGAGGACTGGCTTCCTCAACGGATTCTCTCTTTGGCTTCTGTCAGGAAAAAGTTGTTCAGGAGGCTAAGTTGGGAGTCATCATTTGTGAAACCCCTAACTGTGTGAAGATGTTTGAAACGCTTTTACTGGTGGTGTCGGTTAGTGCTACATACACAGAGTGTGTTTCTGTGCATTAGTGACTTGGTTGCAGCTAGTTTGTCCGGTGTCAGAGGGGGAGCCTGTATGCTCAGAGGAGAGCAGTGCCATCCATGCCAGACTTTGGTGTTCGCCAGCCTCCTCTGAGAAACAGTGAATGATAACTGGTGTCAAACACTTGCTGTTTGGCAGAGCAGTCATCAGACAAATGAAGAAGTATCTGAGTCCTGGCTGTGATGCCATCAGGTGGATCAGATGTGGCAATACAGTGCTGTAGGAGCTGGCTCTGCACATCTTGAAGAGTTCAGCTGTATTTTCAAGGAAACCCATACAGACCATGAACTAGTTTCTTGCAGTAACCATAGCTCTCTAGGTAAATCCCTTTGTAAAATGACTGTGAAAGCAATAGTAACCACTGATTCTCTTCCAGGTCTGAGCTGATGGTCAGCTTGTTTTTTATCTTGATTCTTAATTCTGCCTTTCTGGTGTTTCTTTGGCCATTTCTTACTGTTCCAAAGGTTCAAATCATCTTCCCGTGAATTCCATGGTGTTACTTTATGGTGGCTTTTCTGTCAGCTGCACAACTCTGTGCTTCTCTCCTTTAGAAATGCTGCTGTCACAGAGATCGAGCCATTACCCTCTGTGAAATGATGTTCCTCTGTTACAGCTCACAAGGCAGGATACAGTTCTGAGAGGATCAGGGTTTTAGTTATTTGACTGATAAAGTCAGTGCTGTCTGTGGTTGCTGTATGAAGGGACAGTCACCAGGTGAGCCCACACAGGTGCCTCAGCAAACCTCCAGTACCTCCTGCCTCTGGGATGCTTTCCATCTCTGTGCCTGTATGTCTTCAGCCATCCAGGTTTCCAGATCCAAGGATTTTTGGGGGTTAGTAATGGCAGTCATCTTTTTCTGCCCTGAATGAGGGAGCTGAAGAGCAAATGCTGCAACACAAATTACTGTTTCTTTCTTTCAATACTTTTCTGCTTCCATCAATTAATTGGTTTCTTGATGGTGAGATCAGGTGACTATTGCCCGCTGCTGATCTTCCAGATGGGTGGGGAGGAAGCTGTTTTCCATGGCCTGAGGGGAATGAAGAGGGACTACAGGGCCTTGGGAGGTTTGGTAAAAGAGTCTGGGGCACAAATGGTGTTTTCTTCACTACTTCCACTTTGGGGTGAGGACACGGGCTGGAATAGAAGGACTCAGTCCATTAATATCTGGCTACCAGACTGGTGTTGCAGGCAGGGCTTTCCAGCCATGATGATTCTGTGATTATGATAATTGATGAATCTAATACAATCCCATGACTGGTTCAGTTCCAGTACCTGTACAGGTTTCTTGTTTTACTTTGATCTGTCAGCACAGGAAGAAACAGTGTCTGTCACTGTCCGCTTTGCGCATAGTGCTGTTTGTCTTTCAGAGCCACATGCAGCCAAGGGTGAAAACACCACCTGCCTGAGTAGCCTGGAAGTTTCTAATTCCTAGCATTTAAATTGAAGCTGTGCCAGCAACAATAGCAAGTGTTGGTCTGAGTTTCTTAAATGGGGCAGACAATCTGCTGCTGCTTTTAGGTTAAATGCCAGAATATCACCACAGTTGTGGGACCTAGTTTTAGAAGCTGCATCTGAATAGCGGTTCCACTTGCCCGTTTACCAGATTTCATCGCTGGGGTGGAGTGAGTGGTCCAGTGAGATCCAGAAATTAAGGGGAACAGGTTTGGACTCCAGGATTTGATTTTGTTTGTTTTCAAAGGCTATGATACTGCATTAGAAAATTGGGACCTTTCCGGATAACAGAGAAGACATTGGGGTATGAGATGATTCCTCATGTCTGCTTGTTGGACTGCTAGGGAGTCCAAAGTCTTCACTGATTAGGGAGCAATGATTTCTGTAATGGTTTGCCATGAGGGCTGTTCAGCAGTTTGTTGTTCTGTGCTGCAGAGCACTGCTGTTGTGTTCCAGAGCAGGCTCATCTGAACCGCCATCTGCCTGGTGAGCTCCGCAAATCGTTCTGTTTGGCAAAACGACCTACTTGTTTATTTGTGTGAGGTGGAGCGGAGCCAAACCTGCATTTAACATTCCTAGCCATGCTTTGCCTCTCCACATCACCCCAGCCTCACCAATGGAAACTACTGAAGGGAGCTCTGAGTTCTGTCAACTCTGCACTTCTGTCACTTGTCACGCTGCTGCTGAGGGTTAATTCTGCACCTTTCCAGGATTGTCTGGAAAGGTATCTGTATCAGGCCCCTCCTCTTAAATGGTTGTTACAACCCTGGGTAGTTTTCTGTTGCATGGATGATGTTGATTGATAATTTAATAGTTCTAACCACCTGTTTCTACAGCAGCAGGGGTGATAGAATGCAGCTGGGAAGGCCTGAGGTATTTTTTTGTTTTAGTTATTGTTTTTCTTGCAGAAATTCTGTGTGAAATGGCACCATTTGCAAGAAATTTTTTTCCTTGGGCCCCAAGAATTGTTTCCTAGTTTGGTTTAATTTCATCTGCTTTCAAAAACAAAGCCTCTGTCAGTTTGATTTTCTGTACTCTCAGGCTCCTGTTTGGAGCAGTTGGTTGACTGCAGAGCAGTCCTGCAGCCCTTACTGGTTGGAAGTGCTTCAGCTTACTGACTGTAAGTACAGAGTGTTTTGGGTTGGAAGGAATCTCCAGAGGTCAGCTAGTCCAAGCCCCCTAGAACAAGGAGGACCGTCTCTCACTAGAACAGATTGCCCAGAGCCCCATCCAACCTGACCTGTAATGTCTTCAGAGGATGGGACCCCCACCACCTCTCTGGGCAGCCTATTCCAAGCATCTCCCATCTTCAGATTCAATAACTTTTCCCTCCTGTCCAGTCTGCCCTTTTCCAGCTTCAAACCATGACCCCTCATCCTATCACTCCCTGCTCTTGCAAACAGTCTTCCCCAGCCTTCTGACAGGCCCTCTCACAGATTGGAAAGTCACTGCCGGGTCCCCTGGAGCCGCCTTCTTTTCAGGCTGAACAACCCCACCTCTGTCAGCCTGTCTCCAGAAGAGAGGGGCTTCAGCCCTCTGAGCATTTTCATGGCCTCCTCTTACGCTGAAGTGTGTCCAGGAAGAGGCTGTGGATCCATTCCCAAGGAGGTTGCTAGCTTTCAGCAATGAATTCTTTTCAGAAGCATGATCCCTTACTTGTTTTGCCTGACTTCAGGAGATTTGAGAATCTGCCAATTACTGGAAGGAACAGGCTTCTGTCTGGCACCTGTAGAAACCTTCGGAAGGTTGGGGACTGTGAGGACTGGAGTATCACACTGAAAAACTGACAGTTCTGCCCTGAGGCAGCGAAGGTTGATATAAAGTTGAAGGGAATTCCTCCTTAAGCACCGTCCCTGTAGTATGGGTGGGCTGAACACTTCATTTACTTTATTTGTGAATACTTTGATAAAGGCATTGTTCCTATCATCATGTTTACCTCAGTGTCAGACACGGGAGAATAAGTGTTAGTATTGGCTTTGAAAGTTAAAGTTGTCTTGAGAGGGTATCATTCATTATTCATTTAGTTTAGCATAAAGAGAAGTCTGTAATCTTCTAGCACAGTCTAAATTAATGGCTTAAATTATTAACATGGACACTGCTGTCTCCTGCAGCAGATAGAGTAGTGACTGGCATCCCTCTAAATATGAGTTGACATTATTCCATCTGCTTTTTATTCAGTGGTTGAAAAACTGTGTGGGTGAGTCTTGAAAGTCTAAATGAAATATTTGGCACTTCCTTCCCTCTGAAAATTTCGGTAAATTTAGGTAAAGGTTTGGCCTGAGTCAGACCCCTGCATTGGATTTTGCTTCACAGGCGGGTTCCTGGCAGAAAGAAATGTGCAATGTTTAATGCACAGACATTTACATCTTTGTAAAGTTAGAGAAAACACGCAGTGCAATACTCACCGGGTTATGTGGTGACAATTTGTGGT
Organism: Upupa epops; assembly: GCA_013397515.1. Lineage (NCBI taxonomy): Eukaryota > Metazoa > Chordata > Aves > Bucerotiformes > Upupidae > Upupa > Upupa epops. The sequence continues at coordinate 31,191 of VZRI01007022.1, read as the reverse complement.
TCTGTGGTTGATTTGGGTAAGGATTACTGGTTTTCCCCTTTCTTTGGAACCCATTGAAAAACCATGCAGTTGGAAACACTGCTCGGTTATCGGCAAACGTGCAGGTAAGGAAGACCTGGTATCACCCACGTTCAGTCTTGCTGTAATCCTGTCCTAGAGTCCCTGAAAATCCTGCTTCCCAACCTCTAGATTCACTCTGTACAGGTAGGTACTAGGGAGGATCCCTACAGTAGACCACAAGGCCTTAGCAGGCTGAGGAAGGTCCTTAGTGACTCTGACCTTTGTTTCTATGGTGTGTTCCATGCAGCCTTTGAGTCCCCAGCAGGGGCTGTCAGAAGGCTGGGGAAGACTGTTCCCAAGGGCAGGGAATGATAGATAAGAGGTCAAGGTTTGAAGCTGGAAAAAGGGCAGAGTGAGGCTGGACAGGAGGAAAATGTTCTTCAGTCTGAGAGTGGAGGAACCCTGGAACAGGCTGCCCAGAGAGGGGGTGGAGGCCCCATCACTGGAGCCATTCCAGGTCAGGCTGGATGGGGGATCTGAGCAATCTGCTCTAGTGAGAGATGGCCCTGCTTGCTGTAGGGGGCTTGGACTAGCTGGCTTCTGGAGGTTCTTTCCAACCCAACACCTGATGATTCTGTGGTTCTCTGGTGTGTCAGTTATATATGTAAAACTCATTTAACTATTTCAGAGTGCTTCAAATTATGTTTTATAACCCTATAGTTTATGTAATTATATAGAGCTTTGGGTTGTCCAGACCAGGACATTCCATCAGGGAGATGGTTATACGGACCAGCTTCACACCTCCAGGTTGAGTTCCAAAACTGTTGCGCATGAGATTTTAATCTTACAGCCTTAATTATTAGGAGTGTGGATTGTGGGATTTTTCCTTTTAACTTGCATTTATCTAGCAGTCACAATAAACCTTGTTTGAAGAGTGTGATTTTAGGAAGGGTTACTCTGGTATTGTAATATAAAAGAAATATAGAATACAATGTACTAGCTCACGTCTGCAGTGAAGGTTCAGATCTGTTTAGGGTGGCAGCTGATGGCAAAACTCTGTGAACTTTAAAAATAACAGTCAGCGTGGAAGTCCAGACCACTGGGGAACTCTGACGGATCTCCCCATCTAGAGTCCAGGGAATTACTTGAGTCACCATATGTTCATTGTAAATAGCCTGAGAAACCGTAAATTACAGTTAAAAATCTCCAGATAGTTTTGTATGTTGCTAAGAATGTAAAGAGCAAGGTAACGTAACAGACATGAGCACCAATTTGCATCAAATAAAGGTAGAAAGATAAGAGAAGAAAAAACCCAGAGGTTCTCATTAATAGAAATCTTTCCAAGCTGTGACAATACCAGTTGGGATTTCCCCCAAAAGAGGTAGGAAACAGTCTTGCCCCTAACCCTTAGAGTACACAAGCCCAGGACTTGTGTGAGGGAGCTAAGTGCTGCTCAGCAGAGTGTCTCCTTTGGGGGGTTTGTGATGCTGGGAGCTTATACTCATTAGGACCATGCTGAAATCCCAAGGCCAAATGCAAGACAGGGGAGTGGAGAGAGTTTGAGGCAGAATCATTCCTGTCCTTTGTACCTAAACTGTTTCTCCACAGCCATGGTCTGTCTCAGAAGTTCAGCAGCTTGGTAACACAGAGCATCACAGGAGCTCTAGATACCTACAGGTGACAGTACAGCTCTGCTCTGGAAATGCTTGGTCTAGAAGGCTGTTCTGAGGAGAGGGGTTTTTTCTACTTTGTCCTTACCTATTTCTTTGCCCGAAACAGGTCTAAGAAAGATAAAGCTAAAGCAGGAGTAAAACCTGATACTTCTGATCAAGAACCGGAGGGACTGACGCTTTTGGTACCAGACATCCAGAAGACTGCAGAGATAGTTTATGCTGCTACCACCAGTTTGCGCCAGGCAAACCAAGGTAAAACAGAAATGCTGCTGTCAGCCTGTCCAGTGCTTAATTGTATTACCTTTATTAGCAGTGTCCAAGGTTAGTTCTGGGCCAGCTGCTAGCTGGATGATAGGCACTCTGTTCATCTCTCTCTTCCTAAAGGGGCACAGAAAAGGAATAAGAGAGAGACTCACAAGTTGAAAAAGAAAACTAACAGTGCTTCAATGGAAATAATAACAACAAAATGATGTAGACACAAAACCAAGAACAAACCCATTGCTGTCACCACTGGTGCTGTGGGTTGGTGCTTGGGAAGTCCCCGACTGGAGCTGGATTCTGGAACGAGGTTCCGGAATATGTGGATTAGGATCAAAGGCAGAATGAGTAGTGACCTCCTAAGGCACTACTGAAGAAGAGGAATTGACCCTGTGATCCCTCTGCTTTATACCCAAAGCTAGAAATCGAGTAGTTTAATCGGAGGAGTAGATTTACAAACGTGTATAATCAGCCGCTGATGTGGGCAAGTGCATACACATGTCTCTCCATTCACAGAAGCCTATGTCATACTTCTTATTTTAAAGTGAAAAAACCTAGTTAGAAGAAACAAGAGAATAATATTCATAGAAGCAGCAGCAGTCATGAATTATTTCTCGGCTGAGATTATGACTTTTATTTACCTCAAGCTGTTCAAATAATGAAACACACGGTAGCGAGAAACACAGAATGAGTATGTTGTGATTTCCAGTTCTGAGGTGGCTCTGCAAACAGCATAACCATACAATGTCAAGTTAAGACACTGTGCTTTCGTAGAGTTACCTGGTTAATTCTAAGCACTGCTTACATTTTCTATCGCAGAAAAGAAGATGGCTGAGTTCTCCAAAAAGGCTACTGTGAAGCCCAAGCCTTTGTCTGTTTTACGCTCTCTTGAAGAAAAGTATGTGGCTGTCATGAAGAAACTCCAGTTCGGTAGGTCAAGAGCTATCAATAATGGTTTTTTGGACGGCAGCTACTGCAAAAATAGATTGTCTGTTGGACAGAACCTGTATTTCACAGTTACTGATTTTCATACATATGTGGCCACTGATACTTTTCACACATGGAAGATCCTAGCTCTGTGTTTTCAGGTCACCAACGCTCTGTTTGAACAAAGTATTTCGGACATCTCTGGAGGAACTCATGGCACCAGATGAATTCACTGGTGGCATTCCTGTTTTCATTCATTCGTGATTTGTGACTTTTCAGTCCTCAAATTGGATCCAGATGTTGGTAGACTTCTTTTTTAAAGCTGGTGGATGACTCTCAATTTGTATTGGTTGGTGAACAGAGTCCTTATTTTTTAAATGCAGTAGAATTCAGGACAAAATGTGATTTGGTTGAGGCTTTTTAAAATGGAAGGAGGAAGTCTCCTTGGGTCGTGGAGCACAGCACATCATGTTTGGAAAATGCAGTGGGATTCAGTGCTCATGGATCAATGCATGTGATAGGATTTGCTGTTATTTGGGCCATAAAAATAATCCTAAAGAACAAGGAATAGAGAGAGCAGCATAGGAGAAAGGGACCTCGGGGTCCTGGTGGCCAGCAGGATGACCGGGAGCCAGCAGTGTGTTCTTGTGGCCAAGAAGGCCAATGGCATCCTGAGGCGGATTAGAAGTGAGGTGGTTAGTGGATTGGGAGAGGTTTTCCTCCCAATCTGTCTGCCCTGGTGAGACCCCATCTGGAATACTGTGTCCAATTCTGGGACCCTCAGTTCCAGAAGGACACAGAGCTGCTTGAAAGAGCCCAGCGCAGAGCCACAAAGATGAGGGAGCGAAGCATCTCCCTGATAAGAAAGGCTGATGAGGAGCTGGATCTCTTTAGCTTGCAGGAAATGAGACTGAGAGGTGACCTCATTAATGTTTATCAGTATGAAAAGGGCAGGTGTCAGGAGAAAGGAGCCAGGCTCTGCTCAGTGGCACCCAATGACAGGACAAGGGGCAACAGTTGTCAGTTGGAAGATTAAAAGAAACTTCTTCCAGGTGAGGGTGACAGAGCACTGGAAAGGGCTGCCCAGGGAAGTTGTGGAGTCTCCTTCTCTAGAAACATTTAAAACCTGCCTGGACATGTTCCTGTGTGACTTGATCTAGGTGATCCTGCTGGAGAATTGGACTGCATGATCTTTTGAGGTCCCTTCCAACCCCTAACATTCTGTGTGATTCTGTAAAAGCTCTGCTCACTGATGGAGTTAGACTCCCTTCCAACCAGGTGGTTCTGTGATTCTATGAAGAAGAGCTATAAAATGTTTGCAGAGTAATTTCAGTTGCGATGGCAGTATTTGCAGTGCCATTTCTTTGCTGCTGTGTTTGTGAAGGATTTTCCTCACCCAACCCCTAACATTCTGTGCCATAAATGCTTTATGGCCAAGAATAGGAGGTGGGGGATTTTGTCCTGGTAGCTTTTCACCCTGTCAGCCATGGTGCAGATTCTACCTAAGAGCAGGAAGCACTTGGAAGCATTTTTTAGGATTGTTTAACAGCATTGCAGCCACCATGCAAGTGAATGCAGCTGGCATTCTGCTTCACACCCATTCCTTTATTAGAATTTCCACGTTGGAAATGGAGCGAGCATGTTTGACGTGTTGTAGATGAAAGCTTGTTAAAGTGTGGCAGAGCTTAATATCACACAGGATGGTCAGTGTGTTTTCTCCTGTTACCTCATGCGTACAGATTAAATACAGATTAAACTTTCCTGATTTAAATACTCAGAGCCTTTGCCCAAGAGTAATTCATTGCTAACCTCACTGCTTTCCTGATGCACTAAGGTTTTCTTCTCTTCTAGATACCTTTGAAATGGTGTCTGAAGATGATGATGGGAAGTTGGTTTTTAAAGTAAATTACCACTACATGTCTCAGGTAAAAAATGCAAGTGACGCCAACAGTGCTGCCAGAGCCCGACGTCTTGCTCAAGAAGCTGTGACTCTTTCAACCTCATTGCCTCTTTCATCTTCATCCAGCGTCTTTGTACGTTGTGATGAGGAGCGGCTTGACATTATGAAGGTAAAATGGAATGTTATTTTTATTGCCCTCTTTCATCTCGACATACAAATGTTTAAGGAGGTGCCTCATATGTTAACAAAACTAGGAAATAGGTAATGTCTGCTTTAATCACTGTCTGAACTCTGACCGAAGAGTCTGAGCATCAGTAGCTTGGCAGGGGTTAGGAAGAGTCCATCTATCCCAGGAGTGCACTGTTAGCCAACAAGTCTTCACAGGAGACAGGTTTATCCTTCATCTGTTCTGAAGGAAAGCACGGCCGTTTGCCACTCTGTTATGTTGCAGTGTATCTTTGCACAGAAATGCTTAAGTCAGTGCCAGGAGTGTGGGTACGCTGATGTCTCAGGAGCTGCAGTCTGAGACGCAATTCTATTAGTAGTATCCAACAGGGAGTAGAGGTTTGCTTTCCATTTGTAATCTGGAGAAATGGATGGTAGCAGAGAGCTTCCAAATGGACAGACCGCAGGCAGCTCTGGTGTCTGACAGTTATTTCTCATAAGTAGTGCATGAAGTGAAATGCTTCATATAACTTACACAAATGTCAGCTCTCATCGAGAACTCTTGTCTTTCGTGTGTTTTACAACGGCAGGTTCTCATCACGGGTCCTGCAGACACCCCGTATGCAAATGGTTGCTTTGAATTTGATGTCTATTTTCCACAAGACTATCCGAACTCCCCTCCACTTGTAAATCTGGAAACAACTGGAGGCCACAGTGTGAGATTTAATCCAAACCTCTACAACGACGGCAAGGTAGATCAACTTTGTTCTTGAGTGCGGGTATAACAAGGGAGGGAAGGGCATGAAGCATTTTGCAATCAGATGGTCACCTGCTTCCCATCAAACTGGAGGGAACAGCTGGGTTAAAACTGGTCTTGAAACTGAAGAATGATTGAAGAGTTTCAAATGGGAATAATCTTTCTAAATAGTCTTGAAGATACTGTGAAGCCTTTATGGGCTGTGTTTGACCAAAAGGCAAGTAATTTTAACCTAGACAAACGTGGGGTTTTTCTACTTCCTTTGCTATATCAGCTTGGCAGAAATCAGCCTGGCTGGTTGAAATACCCGAGGTCCAGTCCCCAGACCAAGTATCTTTCGTATCTTTTGCAATTTCATGTGTTGGCCAAGTGCTCTGTCTGTCGTTTTCCATGTGAAAGTGCTTGTTCTTGAGGGAATACAGACTTTTCTTAACCTTGGTATCCTGTATAAAAGAAAATCTAACTCTAAACTTTGACCTTAATGAAAGCTTTCTCCAAAAATCGTAAAGCTTTTGGAAGCAGTATCAAGAATTTAACCAAACGAGCTGTTCCCGTTTCCCTCCTCACATCTGCTGGCTGTCTTGTGACTCGTGCCAAAGGCCACCGGAAAGCTGACAAAAAGTCAAGCGTGGTGGGGAGATGTGACTTCTATTTATATCACAGAGCAGGACACGTGAAGTTCTCTGCACACCTACAGAGGTGGCCTGGTGTGTGTCCTCCAGAGCACAGACCACAACATGCATTTCAGTAGCACTGGGGCAGCACCTCAGCTTTTTTGTGTGTGTGAACATCCACTGGCAGACATTTTACCCTTAGTCCGCTGCCATTGCTGCCTGCCCTGTTCACGCAAGCTGTAGTGCTCCTGTCCAGCTGGACGTGAGGTTTTCTCTGAAACATACGGACAGAGAAGGGAATTCATACTGGAGACTTAATCTCCTGGTTTGGTTTTTAATCTGCCTAGCATAAAGTCTGCACAAACTTCATCTTGTACCTTTGTGTGCCCTATCTTTGACCGTTCAGGAACTCTGTAGCTCCCCTGAAGGGTCCAGAGCAGTCACAGAACTGTCACACAGTTATATTGTAGTCTGTGTGACAGAACCCCCCTTTGGCATACTTCAGGCAGAGTTCTCCTTACAAACCACAGCACTAAGCGTTAGAACGTTCTTTGAAGAGGAAAGTCAAGAATCAGACAGTATTTGTCATTCATTTGGTTTTGGAACCATCAGAAACCATAGGTTTCTGTAAAGAAAAGGAATCTGCCCTGCTGCGTTCGTTTATTAACAGGCTGCTCTTGCTTGTCCACATTTATTTTATCTGCTTTCATTTCCAGTTAGTTCCCCTGAAAACTGGAATGCACCTATGCAAAAGTTTGCCCAAAAAGAAACCAGATTTCATGTTTCTGCTCTGTTCTGCTCCAGCAGAACCATTTTGTCCTGCTCTGTGTGTGGTGTTAACCCTGTCCCCATTTCAGGTGTGTTTAAGCATCCTTAATACCTGGCATGGGAGGCCAGAAGAGAAATGGAATCCACAGACATCGAGTTTCTTGCAGGTGAGTATTTCATTTTCTCTACAGTGGGTGACATTTGGGAGTAATGAGTAGTCTGTTGATCCTAAGACTTCTATTTCTAGTGCTTTTGAGACAGCATTTTCTCCCTCAGATAAACAGAAGTAGGACAAAAGTCCAGAAAGCATCCTTGGAAGAGCCAAAAGGAATCTCAGAAGAGCAGTTCTTCAGAGTGCTCTTTCCAGGCAGAATTTCTGCTGGGCTTGGCCTCAGGAGTGCAGTTTGTTCAGGAGCTGGTCTTGGAGAGTTGCCTCATCAGTCTCAGGAAAGTTCAAGAAAACTATTCTAGTGGCTGGGGGGTCAAGCAGGACTGGCAGAAGCCAGCACTGGTGCACAAGGAAGTCCTGCCTGAGCTCAACAGCAAACCAAGTATATAGGAGGTGGAAGGAGGGGATGGACTACTCATTAGAAACGGACGAGGGAGAGAATGGGCCTCTTAGAAGAGGGTTGGAAGCAAAAGAATATATTTTCCTTGGGCTGTCTTGCTACTCAGTGGGGCAGGGACCCTACTGTTAAGGATGTAGAAAAGGCAGAGGTCCTCTCTGCCTCACTCTTCAGGGTGAGTTTGCATTCCCATGTCCCTGAGCCCTCACTAGGGAGGTCTGTAAAGATGAGGAAGTACCCACAGCAAAGGCAGTAATTTTCAACTGATTGGCCTCACGTGTTGATGGAACTGAATCTCCTGCAGCCAGGGGTGCTGAGGGAGCCAGCCAGTGTCACTGCAGAGCCACTAGCTCTCATCTGTCACAAGTCAGCAGAGTCAAGGCAGCTTCCTGGTAAATCGCATACTCAGCTTCAGGTTGGGCAGGAAGGAAGATCTGTGGATCTGCAGGCTGATCCAAGTCTTTGAGAAGACTGTGGAGCAGACCCTTCTGGAAGCTATTTTCAAGTATGTAGAAGACAAAGTGATTTGGAATGGTAGCCACTATGGATTTACTGGGGGAAAGTAGTGCCTGTCTGCCCTGCCTGCCTTCAGTAGCCAGGGGACTGGCCCTGCACAAGGGGAGAGCAGTGGATGTTGGCTTATTGTTACTTCAGCAAGACCTCAGATGCAGTCTCCCTTCACACAGAATAACAGAACCATGAAGGTTGGAAAGGACGTCTTAGGATCATCAAGTCGAACCTTCAGCCCAAGCCCTTGGCACCATGGTAGCCAGATAGGTGATGTGATTTGGAAGTGGGTGAAAAAGTGGCTGGACCAGGGGCAAAGGGATCTTACTGCTGCCTTGAGTACATCAGTGGGGAAGGAACAGAGAAGATGGAACCACATGCCTCTTGGAGATGTGGAGCAGCAGCTGACACAAGATGAGACATTCTGATTAAAGCACTAGGACAGATGTCCAGCAGGGATTGTGCAATTTCCATCTTCGGGGAAGATTTCCCTGTCCCTTCAGAGGGCAGTTATGGTTGGGTGTCTCTGAGTTGTGGTCCCTTGCGGAATGTCACCTTACCAAGACACAGCTGCTTCACTGGATGAGCTTTCCAGTTCATGGAATTTTGGACCACCCCTGTGACATCAGTGTAGAAAGGAGCAGAAATTCTGAAGGCCTCTCTTCACCAAAAGCCGTTTTCTTAAAGTGTTGATTTGAGTGTTACAATCTTGTGCAGCAAGTTTTAGGGTTTCATTTTTGAAACAGTTAGAAAGCTGTTAGTGAAAGTCCCCCCTTGTACTGACAGGAAAACCCTTTGTTGCCTTTAAACTAAAACCAGCTGTGGGACTGAGTAAATTGGAAAGAATTGAACTCTGCATGTTTTTTCTGGACTGAACTGTTGTCAGACCACCCAGACCCCTTCAAAAATTAACTTTTACAACCCAAATAAAACTGGAAGATCAGTTTAGAGCTTCTCGTTCATCACAGTCATAACATCCAATAGTTACATCAGAGTAACATCTAGCTGTTATGGTCAGGAATCATAAACTCACCACGGCTGGAAAGGACCTCCAGGATCGTCAAGTCCAGCCCTCATCCCAACATCTCCCCAGCCCCTAGACCATGGCCTCAAGTGCTCTAGCTACTCAGTTTTTAAGCGCCTCCAGGGATGGTGACTCCGCCCCCTCCCTGGGCAGCCTGGTCCAAGCACATTTTGCTGTCTCAAGACAAAATTTTGCAGTGAATTGTTGCTGCATCAAACCTGAAACCAAAGGGCTAAAGCCATAGTGAAGTCATTGGAATGAACAAGCTGGAGGAGCGTGCTTACCAAGATTGACTTCAGAGGTGTGCACTTCACCCACCTTGTTCCTCTTCCATCCAGATTAGAATGAGAAGGCTCATTAAGGCCAGCGACAGAAGTTCCCGAGTTGCGCTCCGAGATCCCCTTTTCTTGTGCCAAGTGGGGCCACCAGACATCTCTTCCTTTAACCAACCTGACTACATTTGTGCTGTTATTTATTTGGCTTGTGTATTTATTGCTTTCTCAGTTGTAGGTCACAGTAGTAGGATTTAGGGGGATTTTATGTGTAGTCACAGTTTCAGGTTGTTCCCTCCTGCACACAGCTGGTATCACAGCCGACAGGCTTTGCCATTGCAGTGGTTTTGCGTCGAAGGTAATTAAAATGACCAAGATGAGTAAAACAAGAAGTGTTGCAGCACAATTCTACTTCTCAGTTTCTTCTCTTCCCAGGTGTTAGTGTCAGTCCAGTCCCTGATACTGGTAGCAGAACCGTATTTCAATGAACCGGGCTATGAACGATCCAGAGGTACCCCCAGTGGCACCCAGAGCTCCCGGGAATATGACGGAAATATACGACAGGCGACAGTCAAGTGGGCAATGCTGGAACAAATCAGAAACCCATCGCCATGTTTTAAGGAGGTAGGTGCTGCGAAACATGAGAACCGGCGTTGGTTGGCTTGGTTACCCAGCCTGCGTATGGAGCATAGGCAGATACTCATGCAAGGTTCTCCAGGGCAACTGATTCAGGAGACCGGGATGAATGAGGGTACACCTGGCTTCATCAATTTGTCTTGGGAAGAGGGGAGTGGAGGCAAGTTGGGACGGACTTGTGGGGAGCACAGTCCGGTAGAACATGGTTTGTTCAGCTCCACTCACTCATAACAGCAGGTGGTACCGTGCACATTTCATGGGAGAACTCATTTGTCTGCATGTGTGCCAGCTGGAGGGAACGGTGTTCTCCAAACAGCATTCATTTCAAGCAGAAGCATCTTTGATGCAGCAGAGGAATGCGGTTCAGAAAAACATGCTAGGCAGTGCTCTCCTGGATGTTTTTGATGGAAGAATTCCCAAAGCTACTGTGCTCATCTCGAAACCTGTGCCGCTGAGAACAACTGCCTTGGTGCTGATGAAAGTCTCTAACCTGGAATGGATGTCATGATTCAAGTACAGTGGTGTCATGAGCTCATAGCTCACGTTATACCTAGACCTCAAAGCTGCTTGTATGCAAAATAGCTTGAAGATTGTGCAGCAGTAGCTGTATGGTAACTTTATTTATAGGTGTCCAGGCTGAAAACCCATCCAGGTCTTCCTTAAACCCAGGTAAATAGATTCTTCTTCTTGAAGAACAACATAAACGCTCTTTCCAGTCATGCGAGCTGTCCCACCAGGTCTCTGGAACTGCCACCAGATCACAGTCACCTGACTGGACACAGATTTCTGACTCCTCCTGCTTGTTCCCCATGCTGCCTGCATTGGTGTGCAGGCACTTTAGGGAGCGAGCTGAGGGCTCTGATTTCACCCTAGGGCAGTGAGAGGCCACCTGGTTTCATTAAGAGCAGAGCTCTGTCCCACTGGTGCGCACCCACCCACTATCCCACCCCCCTTCGAATCTAGTTTAAAGCCCTCTGAAGGAGCCCTGCCAGTTCCTGCCCCAGAACCCTTTTCTCCTCTGGGATAAACCTCTCCATGTGGACCTGTAAGAGCTGCTGTCTTACAGAACCAGTCATTATCAAAGAACCCAAAGCCCTGCCTGTAGCACCAGTCTCATAGCCAGGTATCAATGGACTGAGTCCTTCCATTCCAGCCTGTGTCCTCACCTCAAAGTGGAGGTAGTGAAGGAAACACCATTTGTGCCCCAGACTCTTTTTACGAAACCTCCTAAGGGCCCTGTAGTCCCTCTTCTTTCCCTCTGGCCATGGAACACAGCTTCCTCCCCACCCGTCTGGAAGATCAGCAGTGACTGGAATGTGGTCATGGATGGCTGTGTCCTTTTTAAGAGAGACAGATCAGCAAGGCCAGGTGGTGGGGTTGCTCTTCACGTGAGAGAGCAACTGGAATGACCTGAGTTCTGTCCAGGGGAGGATGAAGAGAGAGTTGAGAGTTTGTGGGTGCGGATCAAGGGGCAGGCTGGCATGGGTGATACTGTTGGGGGGCCCAGGCCACCAGATCAGAATGAGGAAGTTGATGAGGTCTTCTACAGGCAGCTGACAGCAGCCTCACAGCTACAGGCCCTGGTTCCATATAAATATCAGAAGGAACTTCTTCCCAGCACTGGAACAGGCTGCCCAGGGAGGCTGTGGAGTCTCCTTGTCTGGAGACATTCAAGACCCACCTGGCTGTGTTCCTGTGCAACTTGGTCTGGGTGATCCTGCTGTGGCAGGGGGATTGGACTGGATGATTTTTTGAGGTCCCTTCCGATCCCTAATGATTCTATGATTCTTAGGTGAACTTTGTAGAGTAAGGCTGATGGTTGGACTCGGTGATCCCAAGGGTCTTTTCCAACCTGAGTGGTTCAGTGATTAAGCTTAAACAACAGTTAATGTCCAGTCATTTAGCTGTTAGGGACTTCTCGCAAGGTCTGTCGCAAGGCCCAGCTCCTTTCTCAGAGTGGTTCGGCTGCGTCTCAGAGATTTGAACATGCGCGGCAAAGGACTTGAGGAAAGAGTTAAGATTCAGTAGGACAGACAATCAGGACAGATAGAAACGCAGAGCGTTGGTCATGCTAATACAAGCAAGTACTTAGGAAAAACCAAACGGAACTGCTAAACCTGTCACCACTTCTCAGCTGAAATGTTGAACCCCTTTGTAGGACCATCTGTGCGCTCAGTCACCTGCAGTGGTGACAAAGGCAGTTATTTCAGGATGATGCACTTCGCTGAGGGTGATGTCTGAGCAGGGGGGTGGTCTCCTATCCTGTCATTCCTGTCTGTAAAAACCATCCTGTGGAATGCAAAGCCCTTTGTCAGGACAGTTAGCGTGTCTCCTGCAGTGAGAAAGCCCAGACACTTCCATGGTGTGCCCCTCCCTAAGCAGTGCAGGTGGAGAAGGATCTGCAGGCTACACTGGTGTCAGGCTTAATGAATGCAAACACAGTGGCTGTTCTACATTAGCTCTGAAATCTTGGACTCAGTAAGTTGAATTGAACAGTAAAGATGATATTCTGACAAATAATCAAAGCACCTCAGCTCACAGGTCCCTTTTTTCCAGCTGAATGTCATGGTTTCACTTGTGCAAAAAGAATTCCCAAAATGCAGTAAATCTCACAGACTAAGTCGGTTTAGAAGGGACCTCCAGAGGCCAGCTAGTCCAACCCCCTACAAGCAGGGCCATCTCTCACTAGAACAGATTGCACAGAGCCCCATCCAGCCTGACCTGGAAGGGCTGCAAGGATGGGGCCTCCACCCCCTCTCTGGGCAGCCTGTTCCAGGGATCCCCCACCCTCAGAGTCAAGAGCATTTTCCTCCTGTCCAGCCTCACTCTGCCCTCCAGCTTCCAACCATGACCCCTCGTCCTATTGTTTCCTGCCCTTGGGAACAGTCTCCCCCAGCTTTCTGTCAGCCCCTTTCAGGGATGGAAGGTCACTATCTGGTCCCCCTGGAGTCTTTTCCTCTTGAGGTATCCGAGAGATGCTCTAGCCCTCTGAGCATTTCCATGGGTCCTCTGGGCCTGCTTCATCAGGTCCTTGTCCTTCTTGTGTTGAGGGCCCAGAGCTGGACACAGGACTCCAGGTGAGGTCTCAGCAGAGCAGACCAGAGGCACAGAATCCCCTCTCTCAAAAAAAATAGGATTTATTGTTTATTTAAGCAGGCAGAGGTCAAGAGAGTCATTTAAGGCAAAGCCAACACGATGTCGAGTTTCACAGCTCTGTCTGAGGTTGGTTGATCGCTTTGAGGGGGATTTTAAGCTCATATCTACTGAAATGCCAGAATAACCGTGTGATCAAATACTGGTTCCCACAGCGTCTTGGAACAGCTCAACCAGTGGTGGCTGGGAATTTTCGTGTCCCCAGAGGTGCTGCCTTTGCGTAGGGCATGTCTGTGTGGTTGCACCGCTTCCACAGCAGTTGGTGCGATCCTTCTTCTCTGTGTAGAAGTGTGTTTTATGATCCTAGGCTTGCTCTGCTGACTGTGTTTCTGCTTCTCTGTTTTCTGTTGAGGCAGGCAGTGGCAGAGCAGACCTGGTGTTCATACGGCTCCTCAAAACAGCATCAGCTGAATCCAGACCTTGAGGGCTTAGTCCAGCCTGGGGCTTGGAAACCTCCAAGGACCCAATTGCAGAATTCAGCTGCAGCCTGGCTCGGTGTTGAGCTGTCCTGATACTCACTTCTTTTCCCCCCCTCACTGTGTCCGTGTGTTCTGTGTTGTTGAATTGTATGGTTCCTAGAAATCAGTGAAGACTGTTTATTCGGGATGTTTTCTTGCAGGTCATCCACAAACACTTTTACTTGAAGAGGGTGGAGATCATGGCTCAGTGTGAGGAGTGGATTGCAGACATACAGCAGTACAGCAGTGACAAGCGGGTAGGCAGGACCATGTCCCACCACGCAGCAGCTCTAAAGGTGAGACATGCTTTTGTCCTTTTAGCTTCTTTGTTCCAGAGGAGACAAACGGCAGGAAAATTGCCCAGCAGCTGAGTTTGAGTAACGGTAATAGAAAACTCCAGCACCTTCAAAACGTGCAGAGACCCGAGTGTCCTGTGCGGAGACCTGGGTGTTCTGGCTACAGGGTAGTGCTCTCCCCGTTCTTGGTGTTTTGTTCTGCACGTTGAATTTTCCCTGAGCGCCAGCCACTAGTGTCCTTTCCCTCTAAATACGGATGCCACATACCGTTGATTTTGTTCTCTCTTCACGGTGGATGGGAGGTTGTGATCAGGTTGTACTGCAAGCACTTTTCTGCTAGAAGGCAAGCTTTGCAAATAGACCGGCACCAGTTCTGTGCTCGGGCCTGTTGCCCTTCATTTTATGCTGCGTTCACTTGCTGTAGCAGTGACACCCGTGACAGATGTTCCTTCCTTCCTTCCTTCCTTCCTTCCTGGCCAGGTGCTGCCAACTGGGTGTCCTGTGCCTGCACAGACAGCAGATACCCTGTGTTCCCCTAAGTAGGAAGCAGGGAATAAAAGGATTCTGAAGTTGTCTTTGTTCTGTCGCTGGTTCTTGCCTTGACACCTTGAACTCCTGACAGTGTTGCTTTGCGACCTAACCCGGTGAAAGCTCTGTGAGCACAGAGCAGACAGGACTTGGATGCAGGGCGCACAGCACAGCTCTTTCATCGATGCTCTTATGTGCTGCAGCACACCCTAACAGCACTTAGTGACTGTTCTGTCACAGCAAGGGAAGTTCCAGCTCTGAAATACCGGGGGGAAATGTTTATCTAGCAGCAATATGTTTACACCTTATCCGCTCGCTCCGTGTTACTGCTTTGTGATGTCTAAGTGCTTTTCACTGTGGTCTTGCTCCCTGCCTTATTTCTGTGTTCAGCGTCACACGGCTCAGCTGCGCGAAGAACTGCTGAAACTACCCTGTCCTGAAGGGCTGGATCCAGACGCCGAGGACCCCACAGAAAAATGCGGTGCCACAACGAGCTCAGAAGAGACCATGTTGCACGAACAGGTTAAACCCAGCAGCAGTAAAGATATCCCCCCCGATTTCAAGTTATGAATTGTGTTGACATGGACTTTCTAGACACAAAGGCTTTGAAGCACAAGCCAAATATGTCCATATTTGTATGTAAGAAGCTAATTATGTAATAGGTCATGAAATGGAAGCTATACTATGCCCTTAAGGATATACAGTTCAATTCGAGATGATCTTTTCTTTACCTGTACAAGAGTGTAAACTTTTTTGTGCTTTTATTTTTCAATTGTGAGAACCACTGATTGGTCTGTTTTAAAAGTTCTGTATACAAGGAACGGAGAAATCACAGCTCTATAAGGGAAACTACCTTAGGAAAGAATGTTTACTGAATGTTTATTATTTTTTTTTACTGGTAGAGTGAGGGCGGTTGTAACAAAGAATATATATTGGTCATTCTTACAGTTACTATTTAAAGTCAGAGATTTTCACTGAATTTGATAGATCTTGCGTTTGGCCACATCTCCATGCTCATCTTTGATTCTCAAGAAACCCTTCTGTATCCTTCAATAAAAGTTAAATGGACATGATCCCTCTTTTATGATTTACTGGTACATTTTTTAAATAAACTGCCATAAAAGACATCCTAGCCCCAGACTTGCACTTGTACGACTGAATTCCTTGCAGCCAGCGTGTTTCATTTGATGCTCACTAGTTCTAAATCGCAGATGAAATAAACGCACATGGTTTTTCCGCAAGCCAAACCTTGGACTTCTCGATTCATCTCTTTTACACAAACTAAGAGAGTTCTGAACTCTGTATAGGCTGTTCTGGAGCAAAGTCTGTTCTCTCTTGAAATGCCTCCTTTTACCTAACCGACTCTGCGTACTGACAGGGCTACTGAGGGGCCGTGCTGGGCTCTGCTGTTCTGCATTTCCTGAGATCTGCAGCTAAGGATCCTTTACTGAAAATGGAAAGGGATTTCCTTGCTGTAATTCTCTACTCTCCTTCCTACCGTTGCTGTCACCAGTCGTAATAGCAGCATTGCTGTTCTCCGGGTGGGTATTCACTTACATCCTAGCGCTCTACGGAACAACTGGGTACTCTTGGAAAGGCTCCTAAAGCAGCACTGACCCAGCTGTCTTTCAGTTGGGTTTCTGTTAGAGCTCTTCACCTAGGGCTTTAATCGGCTGCCGGTAGAAGCCCCTTTGTAAAACCCTGGGACTTGTACCAAGCTCAGATGAATTGGACCCAAGTGTCACCCTCAAGAATGAAGGCCCTTTTTTTGTTTACAACTAAAAGACAGTGCTGAAGTGGGAAGCACCCAGCTGGCATGGATTTGGCATGAAGAGGGTGGCTGATAGGGCTGTGTCTGTGCTGCCGTGGCAATGCTTCTGCGGAGAGGCAGCTGCTTACTTAGGCAGATATCAGCAGCTGCATGGGATATTAAACTCTAATGTGGATCCTCCCGCTGACTGCCCTGGGTTGGTTCTGACCCAGGCTGCCCTGGTGCTGGGCAAAACTCATGCACGGACTCAATCCTTCATAATTCGCAGCTGTGAAGAAAATGGGGAAGCTGGCAGCAGACACAGAGCACACTGCTCGGTTGTGCAGACGTGAAGCACAGGCAGCTATGTTAGGTTCTGACTTGTCGTTCACTGTCAAGGTAAATGCTGCGGTGTGTGGACCAACCTTCGGCATTGCCCCCTCTGGTAGCAGTTCATCAAGCACCGAGAGGTTAGGTCACCCCGCCATCGTAATCAGGCCTCGTGTTGGCACTCTTGTGCGGTTTTTATAGAAAGCTTTAAAAATCAACAGAAATTCTTTTCAGAAGCACAAAGAGCAGAAAACTTCTCATTAGGCTGCTAGAGACCTTGACCCAATGGCTGTGGTTCCAGCTTTGGCCCTAGATTTACTGCAGACAGGATGCAAGGCAGGGTGGAGTGAGATTTATCAGCCACTGGAGTCGCTGTGGCTGCTCTCCTGAAAAGACAGTGCCTCACTCAGCTGGTGCTTCACAGATGGTCACTCCAAGCTTTGATGAGTGATTCTATCTACACAGTGCCGGGGAGGGAACGGCTCTGCAGTCTGCAAGACCTCATGCTCCAGGAAAGCAAATCTCCCCTGGCACCAGTGTGCGGTTCTGTTTTGTGGTTTCCCTCACAGATGGACAGAGGAGCTACCTCCACAAGATAGAGCTGTTTAGATGCTGTGGAATTCCCTTTGGGTAAGCAGTGTCCGTGAACGTGTGGGTTAATGCTCCTCCAACCAACTACTGCTGTACGGGACAGAACCCAAAGGACTGTCTGGGAAAAAAGGATTTGACAACGAACTCTCCAGACAACCTCAGAGTTTCCCTCTGTGTGAGATGTTTTCTGCGTGGTAGCAGAGTAATGTCTGTGGGACTATAGATTGAGGGGGTCTGCAGCAGCCTGCCTGGCACTGATGGTTGGGTTTTGAGACAGGTTTTCTTCTCTGAAACTTTAAGCTCCAGGGAGAGGCTGCACATCTGCTGGCCTGTGGAGGGGACCCCTGCAGCAGGTAATGGACTATGGATGTCTTCCAGGGAGCTTCCATGTGGGACTGCCGTGGGTACTGTGGTTGGATGACAAGCTGTTCAGCAGCAGGTGCTGAATTCTTTCCTTAAAAGCCAAGGAAGTTCCCATACCTCCCAGGAAATCAGGGTGCCACGGTACGACGGCTCCGATTTCCGCCTGCCGTATGGGGTAGCTCATTGGGTTTCCAGCAGGGATCTTGCTATAAGAGAACGTTACCACAAGAGCGTTTCCCCCACAACTCTGTAATCGCATAGAGAGGCTGTTTATTAGGGGAACTTTCCTTCCCCACAGCTTTACTGGTGTCACAAAACCGAGCTTTCTCCTTCACTTGCTGAGGCAAAGGGCTTCTTAAGAAAGTGACATCATGAATTGACCATGTTCACCCTAAGCATCTGGACACAAATGCCACTGCCCTCCGATTCGCCTAGGGCTCTGCTGGGTTCCTCTGATCCCTGGCAAGGAGACTCCTGGGTTTTGAACTGGAGTACCTCAGGCATGTTGTCATTTCTTGCCCACGCTGCTTTGGGATCTGTGATTGAGATGGGTCCTCTTCTTTCCTTCCTTGTTCTTCCAGAAGCCGATCGACACCAGGTGGATTCACCTTCCTGGCTGTCAGCTGCTGTTAGAAAGCCAATTGGGAGCATTTTCGGGGCAAAGGAGAGGCAGATTTATATCTTCCCGTAAGGAGCAGGTGAAAGCTGGGGAAGCTATTCCAGATACACAGTCCCAACTCCGTTTTAATCCTGTGTTTACACACACATCTATATTTGTGTGAACACACCTGGGCTGGCAGTTACTCGTTTATGAAAAAACAGCTCCCGACTTCTCTTTCCCCTCTCCTTTTCCACAGGTTGTGCTGACACGAAGTGGGATAGGCAGGCATTCCTGCTGAAGGTGAAATAGAGCAGGATGGATGGAGATGGCAGCGGTAAGTTCCACAATTACTAAGAGAAACCATAGTTACAACATTTAATTCCTCTGAGATGCTGTTGTCGTTGCTTTATTCCCCTAGAACATCGATGCAGAAAATGCAGTCTTTACCTAACCTAGTGAACTACTGCAGAAGAGCTCAAAAATCATCTCAGCAGTGCCGCTGCCTTTAATAAAGGCACAGAAAAACCTAATCCCAAATCACAGGGCTCCGTCTTAATTGGCCGAGTTGTACACGTCATGACCTGTCATCTCTGCAGGGTGCAGGTTCTTCTGTCACAGAATTACTGAGGCTGGAAAAGGCCTTTGAGTTCATCCAGCCCATGACTTGGTATCATCCAGCCCAGCCTAGGACCTAACATCACCAGACCAGGGCGCTCAGGGCCACAGCCAGGCTGTCCTTCAGCACCTCCAGACACAGGAACTCCCCCACTGCCCTGG
>VZRI01007021.1:36326-57639 GCA_013397515.1 Upupa epops | reverse complement strand
TTGGGTCACCATCTCTGGAGGTGTTTAAGGTTAGGCTGGATGAAGTGCTGGGTGGCATGATCTAGATGTCAGATGTTTAGGTTTACTTGGTTGGTTTTAGCTTGGACTGGATGATGTTTACGGTCTTTTCCACTCTCATCATTACTGTGATTTTGTGGTATAATGCAAAGATGGAATAGTATAGCCAGCCACTAAAGAAGCAAAAGAGAAAAACTCTGGCCAGAAACATCCCAGCAAGAAACCCAGGGGCATAGAAAATATCCATGGGATCAGGAAGATCCACACAAATCTATCACAGACAATATCCAACACACTCACAACCCAGTCCAAGATCCTGGCCCAGTCCATTCTTTCCAGCTGGTGTCTGCCAAAGACAGAGTTCCACAGAGAGTCGTCACACACTCTTTCTTACTCTATGTAAGTGAGCTCACTCTTTATACTGTTACACTGCCTTGATATCTTCTCTTGAAGCAGATACCTGTTGTATCTGCTTAGAATCATAAATCACAGAATCCTCAGGGATCTGAAGGAACCTTGAAAGATCATCTAGTCCAATACCCCTGCCACAGCAAGATCACCTATACCAAGCTGCACAGGAACATATCCAGGTGGGTCTTGAACATCTCCAGAGAAGGAGACTCCACAACCCCCCTGGGCAGCCTGTTCCAATGCTCTGTTACCCTCCCTGGGAAGAAGTTTCTTCTGATATTTATATGGAACCTCCTGTGTTCCAGCTTGCACCCATTGCCCCTTGTCCTATCACTAGATGACATTGAGAAGAGCCTGGCTCCATCCTTCTTCATTCATCATCTTTGTTGCTCTAGGCTAGACACCCTCTAGTAGCTTTCTGTCCTTCTTGAACTGAGGAGCCCAGAACTCCAGAACAATTCTCTAGATGCTGTCTCACTAGTATAGAGGGGCAGAAGGACCTCTGTTGATCTGCTAACCACTCCCCTTCTGATGCACCCCGGGATGCTGTTGGCCCTCTTGGCCACAAGAGCACATTGCTGGCTCATAGTCATCCTGCTGTCCACTAGGACCCCCAGGTCTCTTTCTCCTACACTGCTCTCCAACAGATTAGTCCCCAACCTATACTGGTACCTGGGATTGTTCTTGCCCGGGTGCAAGACTATACACTTACCCTTTTTCATCCAAGTTTGGCCTTGTCCCAGGCAAAAAGCCTAAAGGAATGGTTCTCTTTGCACATTCCATGAGAATGTGGGTATCTGCATTTTCTCATCAGAAAAAAGGTATCATCCATATGTCCACCTCAATTCTCAGCACTTCAAAAGTGATTCCTCAGCTGCATTACACTGTGAGTTTCACAGCACTTACACATGTTCTTCACCTTGTGATGAAAAACAGTGCAGTCCTGAGCTCACACTGCAGAAAGATGTTCCGAAAGGCCATCTTATTGTGTTTTATTCTCTCTCTCCACCCCCTCAATGGCCATCAGTTAAGTGAACGACACTTGACCCAGTGGGAGGACTACAATGCTTCATTCTCTGCGTTAAAAATCCATACCTAGTATGTCAGAAGTGTGACTTATGCAGGTCTTTCTCATAACTGTTGCCATATCAGTATGCTCTATATCCTCTTTACTCAAGTGACTTAATTAATTTTTTATCCATTTGTTTCTTGGAGTTGACAATTTATTTTCTGCTAAGCGGTGAGCTCTGTTCCTTCTTTTTATGCTACCAAAAGGTGAATCTGATCACTTCTCAAACAAGCACATACTGCTGTTGGTACATGCACAAATCAGGTGGAAGTCTTTCCACAGCTTGAACATCATTCCGCCTTTCAACTCTGTGACACAAAAATCGCATTGTCCGCATTTTTCCTATATAATGAGGTACTTGTCCAGGTTCTAATTTCTTCAAAGACTCTACATATGATTAATTATTCACCAAAGAAGCATCATTTAACAAAACCTTAAAGAGAGGAAACCATTAGGTAAAGCAGAGGTAGGAAATTTGGGGGTAATTTGGTTAGAAATAGGTAAATCAGAGCTTAGAAATTCCAGTTAATACATCAGATTCTGCTGGTCTAACTTCATTGGACAGGAAATCACCGTTTTATAGGAAAGGAAAATTGTTTATCAGCCTCTCCTTCATGAGGATTGAGGGGATTAGAGTCTTTGGTGCAGCCTTACTTCCACCCCTGTTGGATCTGCTGGCTCAGCTGCTCTTGAGACCTCCTCCACAACTCCAGTTTGCATAAACAGGTAAGGAGAGGCTGTTGCTTGGTAATCACTGACTGAAATGGGCTGTGAGGTTTGAACATGAGTGTCTTATACAAGATAACTGGCAGGGGTTAATGGTAGGCTGTAGAACAAGATGACCCAACTACAGAGGAATCAGTTTCCTAGCTAGCCTTGCTCATAAAGGGACAAGATTTCCCTCTCATCTTGAGGGAGTGGCCTTTTACAAACTGTCCTCCTCTCAGGAAAAGTATTGTGGATGTTCTCTACTGCTCAGTTGCTTTGCTCCTTCTATTATGTTTTTTCACGAGCATTTGTCTGGAGAAAAGCTTTAAACAGTAGCTGGGCACAGTGAGTGCATTATATCCAGTGCTGGGCACTGCACTGAGTGCAGCTGCTGAGTGATATTTTACCAGCAGTGCCACTTTGAAAAGAAGTGTTGTATCTTTGTACTGTTCTTTTTCAGATAATACTGCAGCTGTTCCAAACAGAATAATCTGCAGTAATTAAAGCCATGGCTCATCTAGCCCTGATCTGTAGGCGAGAACAAAAAATGACCTGGCAAAATGAACATGATGCAATTAAAAAGTCCCTGAGATGACACATGGCAAAGTTCTTTAGGGTTTTGTCTTCTTCTATTGAGAATCCAATAAAGTGGGTGATCAGCTACCAAAAACAAACAGTTTATTGGGATTGATCTCGTGAGCATGGATAGAATTCCTGAGATTCAATCCTGAAACCATGAAATACTGCATTTTCTTTTAGGAAGCTGTAGAATTATTCCCACAATTAGAAATCCCCAAGCCAGTAGCAGACAGTGATATAAAAAGAGCAAGAAAGAGGAAAAAAGCTGTGTGTTTAAAAAAAATAAAAAGCGAACAAAAGAAATCAGAGTGAAAATGTGAAGCCCAAAGTGGGGAAATTGGTTGTCAAAGGCTAAACTGCAGACCTTTAGGTGGCTTAGAAAGCCAGCCCAGCATCCCAATTCCAGTTCAGTTCTTCATCCTCTCAGTGGTTCCATATCAAAAATGAATAATTTAATATCTGCAGCTACTAAAGGTGAGGCAGTAAAGAATGAGACCTTTTATCTTATTTATTAAAAAGCTACCTGTAAAAGGTGTGTATATCCCAGATCAAAAAAACAGCACTATTAAAGCTGCTCAAGCTGTTGCCTGAAAGGAGTATCACTCGCTTCAAGCAAACCACCAGGCTCTGTCCATAACTCTTGTACTTAGTGCTGGTTGACCATGTCATGCAGCAACTCTGTGACTGTTTCCTCAACTGTAAATGGCATAGTAAATGCAATGGATGTTGCTATTAAAGACAATAATACAAAAAATAAAGAATATGCTCAGCTGAAAATAAGAATGCTTCCCTTCTAAAGCTAAATACATCCCAGAGTTCTTGTTTTGCCATTTACATTAACAAGCAAAAGAAGCTGCTTTCATTTTATGTGGCCAATCTCTAGATGTTGCCTTCCACAGAGGAGTCTGAGCACAGCAGTCACATAGCAGCTGAATCTGCTGACAATGATGGCCCCATCAAGGGCTGAATAATAAAAACAGAAATCCTTTCTCTTTCTTTGCTATAGTTTTCCAAAACTTTTTTCCTCAGCTGATTGGAAAATCATTGCCAGTCCCTCTCACAAATCATTACAATTTAAACGTATTTAGCAATAGCTAGTTGGGCACAGCTGAAAGAAAAATCACATCTGAGGCTGAACAAACTATCACTTTATGAGGAGCTATGGCTTTCTCTTGATGAGCTCTATGCAAACTAGCCATACGGGAATCCTCCCTGCGCTGTTTGGGGATTAATGCTATGTCTCTAGAATGTTAAAAATGACTTTACATCTGTCTGATATCTTTTAGAATCAGCCTCCCTCAGCTGAGTGTGATCCACAGCCAAATATGCCAGCAGTTATTAGCCAAGAGCATGTACTTCACGCTTTCTTGTATATTCTTGATGCTGTTATTTACTCTTGCTGCTGTGCTAATGTGACCTGCAGACCACACCAACACTTAGCTCCTAAATCACAGCCTGGTTTTCCAGAAACGCTGATCTTTACAACTCCAGGGAAGATCTTTTTGCACTTAATATTGGATTGTCAGCCTTTCACGTTACCATGCAGTTACTGCAGCTGTACAGCTTCAAGAAAGCAATCCATAAGGGCTCTGATTAAAATACCCTTTAAATATATGTTGCTAAGCAGGTATAGGATTCTCAAGAGTCTTCGTCTGCCATGGAAGCTTGTGAATAAATACTCTGCCAAAGAAAACAACCAGGCTTCTATTATTAGTAATTATTATTGTTACAGATCTCTGTAAATAAGAACAACCTAGTTACTCCAGTGAGCTTCACATTAAGAGAGCAGAATGAGCATTTTCTTTATTATTCTGCATTCTTTCCATTATCATATAGATATGATACACACACACACACACACACATATATATATATATATATCACCTCCAGTACTGGGCTGGGCCCTCACTTCAATAAAGATATTAAAGGGCTGCAGCAGATCCAGAGGAGCAATGAGGCTGAGGAAGGGACTGGAGGGAAAACTCCCCGAAGGGAGGCTGTAATCAGGTGAGGTTGGGCTCTTCTCCCAGGCAACTAGCAGTTGCACAAGATTGCAGGGCCTGAAGCTGCACCTAGGGATGGTTAGGCTGNTTTATTATTCTGCATTCTTTCCATTATCATATAGATATGATACACACACACACACACACACATATATATATATATATATCACCTCCAGTACTGGGCTGGGCCCTCACTTCAATAAAGATATTAAAGGGCTGCAGCAGATCCAGAGGAGCAATGAGGCTGAGGAAGGGACTGGAGGGAAAACTCCCCGAAGGGAGGCTGTAATCAGGTGAGGTTGGGCTCTTCTCCCAGGCAACTAGCAGTTGCACAAGATTGCAGGGCCTGAAGCTGCACCTAGGGATGGTTAGGCTGGATGTTAGGAAGCCCTTCCTCAGGGAAAGGGTGATCAGACTCTGGAATGGACTGCTTGGGGCAGTGCTGGAGTCCCCGTTACTAGAGACGTTTAAGGACAGCCTGGCTGTGGCCCTTAGTGCCCTGGTCTAGCTGATGTGGTGATGTTAGGTCACGGGCTGGGCTGGATTAGCTCAGAAGGCTTTTCCACCCTCAATAATTCTGTGATTCTGTGATTATCACTATAGATAATGTTATTGTAGTCTCATTTTTTGAAGCATTCCCATGAAATAGTAAAATATGTTGCTGAGGCACTAACAGGGGGTGTTATAGAGGTGTGCAGATTGGGTTGTAGATTAAATACTAATTTAATAATATATATGCAAATATAAAATTAATAAACATTGAGCACAAAATGTAATTTAATGCTATTGATTTTAAAAATGTGCTTACACAATCACTTAAATATTAATTAAAATTGCTAATAGTGATTTTAGTAACATACATGCTGAAATCACCTTCTTTATAGCAAAACTTGAATGCTTCTTAACATGAGGCCTTCCAGGAAATCACAGAATTATTGAGGGTGGAAAAGACCTCTGAGCTCGTCAAGCCCAGCCCATGACCTATCCTTACCACATCAGCAGACCAGGGTACTAAGGGCCATAGCCAGTCTTTGGATGACTCTGAAGGTTCCCTTTAGCATTCTGACTAGGGTGGTAGCACTTCCTGGAATAAAACTTACCCAAAACCGTGAAACTAACAGGAAAGTTCAATTCAACATGCAGTACAACTGTTTACCTGACATGAAACCAGAGTCAGCTAAGACAGACAAATATCTCTGTTCTCAGCACAGGTCTTTGCTCCAAGTTGCTGAATCTTGCAGGATATAACACTACACTTAGTTTTTCTGCCCTTGAAGTCCCAAATTATAACTCAGCAGCTGGTCACATCCTAAATGAAACCAGGAATTTATAGCTGATCCAAAACGAAGCCACTTAGCCTTTTTCTTAACTGCATAAGACTTGTATGATTTAGTAATAAGCTTTCATCTTTGGCCCTCACGACAGAAAATCCTTCATCCCTACAGAAGCCTAGAAAACCAAACTCACCCAAAATTTACCATAACCCTTCACTATTGATGATATTCTCCCTGATCTAAAAAGCATTAAGCCTTTCTGAGCCATGAGATTACCTGAGATTTATTCTAAATCTAATCCTAGCCTGCTCTGAAACTAATGATCAGCTCTTCTTCCCTGCTGGCATTTCACCCCAGCACGACTTCTAGAATTCCAAATGAATGGTTTGGATTTTTATAATCAAAGTAAATTCAGCATCTATAACTTACAGCGCTGGCAGTAGCCCAAAACCTAAATTAACTCAAGGGACTATAGAAAAAACTAAGCATAAATTGCGAGTTAACAGCATCAGCTCCCTACTTCACCTCCAAAACTTTCTGGCCAAGCCCTTGACACCTCTTTCATTTCCTAACTGTAGGTTCACACAACAGCAAAGGATTCAAAGAATCATAGAATCAAAGTATCATAGAATTGTAGAACAGTTTCAGCTAGGAGAGACCTGCAAGAACATGAAGTCCAAACTTTTCCTGGTCCTATCAGCATTACCATATCATGTCCTTCATTGCAACATCTACCCTTAAACACCTCCAGGGACAGTGATTGAAGCACCTCTCTGGAAATCAGAGAATCATTCACATTGGAGAAGAACCCTTGGGATCATCAAGTCCAATGACTCTACAAAGTTCCACCCCTAAGGCAATATTCCAGGCTTGTGGATCTTGCAGGATGGTCTGGTCAAGATTGTATCCGTAATCCAAATCTCCAGGACTCCTTTTGGCCATCAGAACTAGTATAAAAACCATTAGTGATCAGCACCAGTTTCGATCTTAGCCCAAACATCCATCACCAGTCCTTCAACCTTTTCCACACCAAACCCTAATATCACTGCAAATATAGGTGAAGCTTCCCCCCCACAGTCAGATGACAAAGGCTCTTCATCTCTATGAAAGCAGTGGGCACAAAATGCAAGCAGTAATCCCAAAGTATATCTGAAATCCCATTTTATTAGAGATATTTACCCATCATTTGTCGTAGTCCAGAACAATGATCTCTTGATTTTCCCTTGCAAAGCATTCCACAAGGTATTCTTATTACAAGACTTTGATCTACGGCTCAGGAAAGCTACAGCAGAGGATGATGATTTATTACCCGATACCGCAAGGCTGCAGGACTAACATGGACCATCTGGCAGCAGTCAAAATATGTTCTTGTTATTTTTCAGAAGGCCAAGAGATGCTGATGGCCAGAGTTTGAAATAAGGGGGAATTCACTGTGGAGGATAAACATCACTGTATCTCAAAATAATCTAGAATGAATGAATGAATGAATGAATCAACGAATGAAGGAATGCTGGTGTGAGGTGGACCACTCAGTTTACACTTGGCTTGAAGTAGACTTCAAGCAGACAGTGGCCACTAGATTGTGGTGACATCTCTAATTAAAGGTGATTAAGGAAAGAGAAGTTGCAGATCTCAATTTACTGAAAATTTCTACAGAATCATAAACTGGCCCAGGTTTGAAAAGACCTCCAAAGGAAATGTAGTCCAACCCTCCTGCAGTGAGCACAGACACAGATACACAAAATTTTCATAGAAAGGACCTCCAGAATCATCAAGCCCAGCTCTCATCCCAACATTTCCCCTCAGGTTAGCCAGAGCCTTGTCCAGCCTCATTTTGAATAGCTCCAGGGATGGGGTCTCAACGATACCTATAAGTCTTCTGAAATCCTGGAATAAACTTAGCTGCTTGAACACTGCATTCTCCAGTGCCAGTCCTTATTTTATCATTATCTCTAAAAATACCATAAAAATAAACACAATGTTTCTTACCCTCACTATAAGCTTTTGATCCCTACCTAAACCATCTCCTTCGCATTAAATCCTACAAGATCCCAAAATAAATGTATTTGTTGCCACTCCCTAGTCTCCAAGCCTAATTTTTAAACGCATCCTGAACCCTAACATAGCAAAAAAACTTGCATATCCTGGAGCAAAGCACAGTTCTGTTACTCCACACCAATTCTCATAACCTTGAGGACTTTGTGTGATTCAGAAAAACATTTAGTTCTTCAGCCAGTTCTCCATATTATTATTTGTATAGAGTTTGGAATTAACTGTTGAGCTGTTTCTATATGTGTCCATAACTCTTACAAGGTCCAGCAAATAAACCCCTTTAATTTCTACAACAGACTTCAATGTATATAAAGTTGGGGTGCTTTGATTTTTACCAAAATGACAGGATGAGTTTCCTAATGGCATGTTTCAATTTGTTAATAGTGTAGAGCATTAATTTGCTAGCTTGACGTGTTTGTAGCTGAGGTAGCAGGGATAGCTGAACTTCAAATGTTCTAATAAGAGTCATTCTGTGTTAAAGTTAGGGTTCTTTAAGATACTTCCAAGGCAAAGTTCTTATAAGGCTGCATATGGCTTTATGCTGCTATTAATATCCCTGTAATGTGCAAACTAACAGAATAAGGTTTCCTAAGTGTATATTATCAGATAAGTGAGCCTGTAATTGAAAGATATTAAGAGATGAAAATACATGTTCAAGAGAGCTGGTTCAAAAGATCTTTCCTGGAAATGAAATCACTTTTAATCTCATCCATCAAAAATATGGGGAGCATATGGAATGCACAGGACTGGGGAATGCCTTTGAATATCTGTTTGATCCAACTCATGGAGCATGAAGTTGTATTTAGGTTGTTTTTACTGTGAAAATATTAAGCATTAAAACAAATCCTTTTCTTTTCATGCACCTCTTCAAAGCTTCAACCCGATCATTGGGCTAACATTCTTGGGCATTGCCATCACTAGGCAGAAGATGTTTAATTGGTAGGCATACACAAACAGGGTCCTCCACCTTGGGAGGATCCTCTGCCTCCAAAATAAGCCTTTGCTTCATTTTTAACACGATGATACAGAAGGTAGTTCAGGCATCCCTGTGCTCTCTGTAACTCAGTTCAAAGACAAAATTCTCTCTTTAAATTCATTACACTGTGCAGAGGGCAAGTGATGAGACTCTTCAATGACCAGTGTGTTTCAGGATGAAGCACCAGTATCTGCTCACATAACAGCTTTTCATTGAATCATACAAAAATTTCATTTTTCGGAAGAAAACGCTCTGAAGTCCTAATGAGGTGTTTTAAAGTGAGCTGTGAGGGCAGCAAGAAAGTGACATCTGTGTAGATGCACCTTGTGTAGATACATAGCAGGACAGTGGCCAAGGAAGTCGGAATCAGTTAAGGAGTGTATAACAACTCACCTGCCGAATCAACTAGTCCTGAAAATGGATTGTGCTGGAACATCAAGCTCATACCCAGCCATCACTGGCATCGTGAGATCCACAGGGGCTAGGACATGACATGTTGGAGGGCTGTTGCAGTGTGTCTCGAAGCCTGGGACTTGGGCGCAGGTGTGCCACTCATTTAGTCCTTAATAAACAGTGCTTGGGGAGCATCCAGCACAGAGGACTGTAAGTGGTTTTTTGGCTGAATAAGCTCCTATGAGCCATCAAGAGACTCCAAAAGCTTCCTTAGGTGAAGCATGTACACAGCATCATCCTCATACTGGAGGATTANCTCACCATATTGGTGTATACGTGTAGTGATTGGTCCTGGTCAGTAGTTGACCAGTTATGATGTAGCGCATTAGAACATGTTGCACCCAGATAACAACAGCCACTACCGGTGCAGATCTTGGTGGTAGTAGCAACTATTCAAATAAGAGTTTTGAAGGCCGAAGTGGAGCAGGATTCCATGTGAACAGTAGTTAAACATGGGTCAGTTTGTCCTAAGCAATAGACAAATACCATCCCCAAGGGACAGGCAATGGATATATTATTCTTTATTACATAAAAATTCTTTTAGGACAAGAAGGCAGGGCCTGAAGTTGCATGAGGGAAGGGTTAGGTTGGATGTTAGTATGCCCTTCCTCATGGAAAGAGTGATCAGACACCTCTTCCACCAAGAATGGGATGCCCAGGGCAGTGGTGGAGTCCACATCCCTGGAGGTGTTGAAGGACAGACAGGCTGTGGCACTTCAGTACTCTGCTCTGGCTGATGTGGTGATGTTAGGTCAGGGGCTGGGCTGGATGAGCTCAAAGGGCTTTTCCAGCCTGAATCATTCTGTGATTCCAACATCACAGGTGATAGACCATAGTATAAAGCAGTCGCATAGTGCAAGAGGAAGAGACCAAACAAAGCGCTTATCTGCTACAATATATATCCATGTTTGCTATGCGAAAGCATTCTCAGATTCACCTTTACTAAAGCTCCTGACTTGGTAATTCAGACACCTGCCCCTCCATTGCTTCTAAAAACATGCCACTCATTTAGTCCTTAATAAACAGTGCTTGGGGAGCATCCAGCGCAGAGGACTGTAAGTGGTTTCTTGGCTGAATAAGCTCCTATGAGCCATCAAGAGACTCCAAAAGCTTCCTTAGGTGAAGCATGTACACAGCATCATCCTCATACTGGAGGATTAATTAAGACTGGAAAAGTACAAAAAAGATGATGGTGGCATTTAGTGCAACCACAGATAGAGTCACTCCAACCATCACTAACTGCTCATTCTAGCTGTGCAGGACTGGGCTGCATTAACCATCATATTCAAGGTAATGAGGGTGAAGTAGCACCTTGCTGATTCTCTCTCCTGCAAGGTCTGGTGGTATTGGCAACATTTCTACCACAGAACTCAGATGTGATGACCCAGCAGTGTTTCCCTGAAGCTATTCTCAGAAAGAGAATGATTTCCATTACAATATGTTGCTTAGCTGTCTTGTAAAGGTGCCTCCAGGCAAGTCCTGGAACCACTGGGAAGTCTGTAGCAGAACACAACAATCATATTTTTGTGTTTTTCAATGTTCATATTTAATCTATGAATTAAACATGATAATCACAGCATGCATGATTTGGAATGCAGATTGTCATTCATTTATATTAAATGAAAGGCTTCAAATGGAAGCGATAACAGCGTTTACAGTCAGTTTTCTGAACCAATAAAATTTCAGTTCCAGCAAACACAAAGCTCAAATGTTTGCAGACAAATGGCTACACTGTGAAATATCCATATGATATCACTTCTCAATGCTATCCATACGTTTCCTAATCTGCGCAAACTTGTTTGGTTTCTTTTAATATTCATACAACTCTTCAACTTGCTGCTAACTACTGATGCTGCCCATTGTCCTCTCAAGGCAATAGCTCACAGCAGAACAGCTGTACTTGACTTCTTTTGTTCTTTTCAAGCTGCATTGATTGCAGAGTAAGTGTCTGATATCTCCTGTTTCTTTCCTCATAATATACAAACAATCTTCCTGCTTTAAAAACAACTCCAGTAACCTAAGAACCTAGCTACTATTTTGAATCCTGTTCTAACACCTCCCCCTCTGCCCTACAGACCTCATGTGGTACTGTCAGTCCTGTAACATAAAAACTGCTTTGTAGGGGGATTTACTGTGAAGTCAGTTCCAACACCACAATGTACAAAAACATCCTCAGGGCACAAGTGACAGACAAAGAGGATCAGGTGGCATCAAAGGACAACATGTCTTTTGTAGTGGCAACATTCTTTGTGTGGTCACCGAGGCTTGGATCTCCTGAGGAACGTGAGTGCCATGCGTAGTGGTTCTCAGGCACAGCAGATGCACACAGATGTACAGATTTCTTATATTGAAATATATGTCAAAGGAAAAGCAGTCAAATCATTAGGCAGTTTCTGTTCACTGCCGATTTCACTGAGCAAAGGGCCAACAGTCAGCTACACTGTCATCAGGGCAAATCCCACTAGGATCTGCAAAGAAAAGAAGGACACAAACACCTGAGATCTACCATGCTCTGTATGTAATCATAGAATCATAGAACAGTTTTGCTAGAAGAGACTTTCAAGATCATCAAGTCCAACCTTTCCCTAACCCTATCAGCACCACTAAACCCTGTCCTCCAATGCAACATCTACCCTTCTCTTCAACAACTCCAGGGATGGGGACTCAAGGCCCCCCTGGGGCAGGCTGTTCCAGTTTCTGACAACCCTTTCGGGAAAGAAATTACTGCTGACATCCAGTCCGATTGTACAGCTTAAGGCCATTTCCCCTCATTCTACCACTGGCCACTAGTGAGAAGAGACCACCTCTCTACAGCCTCCTTTTAATTAGTTGTAGAGAGCAAGAAGGTCTCCCCTCAGTCTGATCTTCTCCAGGCTAAACAGCCCCATATCCCTCAGCCATTCCTCATAGGACAAAAGTTCCAAAATCCTTTACTAGCTTGATAGCCACCTCTGCCCCTCTCCAACACTTTAATGTCCCTCTTGCCTTTCTGTAGATACACATAGGGGAAAAAAACCCAACTTTAAATAGTCCTGATCATGTAGTTACATGAATATTATGGTAAATATCAATTGGGCTTGAGAGGAACTAGAAATGTATAGGATTTAGGCTCAAATCTTATACACAAAAGTAAAACTGGTGTAATATCAGTAAGAAATTCATGACAAGCAACAGAATCATAGAAACAAAGAATGATCTGAGTTGTAAAGGATTTTAAGATCATCTAGTTCCAACCTCCTGCCATAGGTGGTGACACCTCCCACTAGACCAGGTTGTTCAATGCCCCCCAAACCTAGAAATTCTCTTTCATATTGGAATAATAAATAAATGAATGATTTGTTGTCATGGAGAAAGCACTCAGGCACACAAATCTTTTGGGACAATGACATGGATAGGTAAGAGCTTATGAATATTTACAGCTGAATACTTTCTCCACATGTTCCTGAGGAACACGGTATTGTTCTTTGGGCTCTGTAAGTGCACATTCAAAGACTCTGGACAAAGTATTGACTCAACATTGGCTCTTATCAAACACTATAGACAAATACTAGGTGATAAATCCTGCATTATATCCAGAGTGTAAAAACAAAACCTACATTCTTTCTAAATAAATATTTTTCTAGATGAGAAATTTGGAATAGAGTCCTACTTTGTAACAAAAAACAGAGAAGCATAACTGTACTTGTTCTTTTGCAAGGTGTTGTGAAGTAAATACACATCCCTGTAACACCTTCCTTTAGCACCTCAGGCAATTTTACTAGCGCAGAACTCCTCAGCCCCTATTTCTAATTTGAAGGAGTTTTCAAAGTTCAAGACAGCTCAGAAAAATTCTAATTTCAAGAGTAAAATGTGTCAGGAAAGCAAAAGCCCAGATGAAGCTATAATTACTGTACATGCTGACTGCAGCAGCACTGAAGTTGGCATTTTATTGCTTTGACTCTGATCAAGTGCATGCAATCAATGCAAATTATTACAAAAGAGTTAGGAGATAATTTTGAAAATATGTCCAAAATGCAAAAATTTGAAAGTTAGATGAAGTTCAGATGGCTGTATTGATTTTGAAAAGGTTTGCAAATTATACGGAAATATTAGAGTACATCTCCAATCTTTTTAGGGAAGCTCTGTTCCACACAGCTCTGCATTTCCAGCTGTGAGCAGACTTAACTCTTCGCCCACCCTGGGGATACAGAATCACAGAATTGTCAAGGCTGGAAAAGACCTCATACAGCCACGGCACTGCCATAGAGGAAGGTATTGCACATTAAAGGTGGATGAAGGTTTATCACGGAGCCACAGAATTAAGGAGGCTGGAGAAGACCTCTGAGCTCATCCAGCCCAGCCCATAATCAAACATTGCCACAACCTAGACCAGGACATGAAGTGCCACAGCCAGACTGTCCTTCAACACCTCCAGGTACAGGGACTCCACCATGACCCTGTGCAGTCCATTCCAGGATCTGATCAATCTTTCTGTGGGGAAGGGCTTCCTAACATCCAATTTATATCTCCCCTAGTGAAGCTTCAGGCCCTGACCTCTTACCCTATCACTAGTTGCCTTGGAGAAGAGCCCAACCCCCACCTGTCTACAACTTCCCTTCAGGTAGTTATAGAGAGCAAGAATGTCCCCTCTCCCACCTAGAGTTTCCTCTCCTTGAGGCTAAACACCCCCAGCTCTCTCAGTCTCTCCTCGTCAGACTTTCCTTCCAGTCCCTTCCCCAATCTTGTTGCTCCTCTGGACCTGCTCCAGCCCCACAATCCCTTTCTTGAAGTGCGGGGCCCAGAACTGCCTCCAGTACTCGAGTGGAGGCCTCACCAGTTCCCAGGACAAGGGAATAATGA
This sequence comes from Upupa epops, assembly GCA_013397515.1. Lineage (NCBI taxonomy): Eukaryota > Metazoa > Chordata > Aves > Bucerotiformes > Upupidae > Upupa > Upupa epops. The sequence goes on along the minus strand of VZRI01007021.1, from coordinate 43,257 downwards.
CATCCCGAGTCCTGCTGGCAACACTTTTCCTGATACAAGCCAGGAAGTCATTGGCCTTTTGTGCCACCTGGGCAGATGGCTGGCTCATATTCAGCCGATTGTCAACCAATACTGCCAGATCCCTCTCTGCCACTGAACATTCTGTTCTGCTTTAAAAGCTGAGTAGAATATGTCAGTTTAATTTGTGTATTTCTGCAGAAAAGTTTAAAGTCTGTGTTTAAAAACTTGAAAAGTGACCCCTGTCTCTTCTCCCCTCCAATGACTTCTGTCTTCTTCTTCCCATCTGTCCACCTTGGACTGTTGGTAGCTGCAACAGTCTGAGAGCAAATACTATTGTTTCTGAAAATGTTATTGCTCCTGAAGTTGAAGAAAATTTATGGCGAGTGGGGAGATTTACCTGGACCTGAAAAGACTGTGAGAATTCTGATCCTTCAATATTAATGAGGATTAAGACTGAAGTTGGATGACTACCATGGTTTGAGAGAGAAGAAGGAGCTGTCTACGAACCAATGTTGTACATTTTATCCTAGTCACTCTAAGTAATACACAGTGTGTCTGTGTCTATATCTTGTGAGGGGTTTTCTCTGTTTGTGGGGGGAGTGAATTTTAATGTCTCGGTGCTTTTCTTCTCCAAACTGAGTCAGTTGTTTCTCCGNGCTGTCTACGAACCAATGTTGTACATTTTATCCTAGTCACTCTAAGTAATACACAGTGTGTCTGTGTCTATATCTTGTGAGGGGTTTTCTCTGTTTGTGGGGGGAGTGAATTTTAATGTCTCGGTGCTTTTCTTCTCCAAACTGAGTCAGTTGTTTCTCCGCGTCCAGATTTGTCAGTGGTTTTGTTAAAACCTTTGTGCCTGGTGCTTTAGCTAGGTCTTGGTTGAAATACAGTCGGGGTCTCTAACCGATGACATTAGTGGCACGGCAGTTGGGATGCCTGGGGATCCAGATAAAGACCCACAACACTACTTCGCTATTACTAGAACCATAATAGATACCCAGTCAGTCTGCAACCTAACAATAACCTACCTATTGTAGTTTCTTTTTANAAAGCCCAGATGAAGCTATAATTACTGTACATGCTGACTGCAGCAGCACTGAAGTTGGCATTTTATTGCTTTGACTCTGATCAAGTGCATGCAATCAATGCAAATTATTACAAAAGAGTTAGGAGATAATTTTGAAAATATGTCCAAAATGCAAAAATTTGAAAGTTAGATGAAGTTCAGATGGCTGTATTGATTTTGAAAAGGTTTGCAAATTATACGGAAATATTAGAGTACATCTCCAATCTTTTTAGGGAAGCTCTGTTCCACACAGCTCTGCATTTCCAGCTGTGAGCAGACTTAACTCTTCGCCCACCCTGGGGATACAGAATCACAGAATTGTCAAGGCTGGAAAAGACCTCATACAGCCACGGCACTGCCATAGAGGAAGGTATTGCACATTAAAGGTGGATGAAGGTTTATCACGGAGCCACAGAATTAAGGAGGCTGGAGAAGACCTCTGAGCTCATCCAGCCCAGCCCATAATCAAACATTGCCACAACCTAGACCAGGACATGAAGTGCCACAGCCAGACTGTCCTTCAACACCTCCAGGTACAGGGACTCCACCATGACCCTGTGCAGTCCATTCCAGGATCTGATCAATCTTTCTGTGGGGAAGGGCTTCCTAACATCCAATTTATATCTCCCCTAGTGAAGCTTCAGGCCCTGACCTCTTACCCTATCACTAGTTGCCTTGGAGAAGAGCCCAACCCCCACCTGTCTACAACTTCCCTTCAGGTAGTTATAGAGAGCAAGAATGTCCCCTCTCCCACCTAGAGTTTCCTCTCCTTGAGGCTAAACACCCCCAGCTCTCTCAGTCTCTCCTCGTCAGACTTTCCTTCCAGTCCCTTCCCCAATCTTGTTGCTCCTCTGGACCTGCTCCAGCCCCACAATCCCTTTCTTGAAGTGCGGGGCCCAGAACTGCCTCCAGTACTCGAGTGGAGGCCTCACCAGTTCCCAGGACAAGGGAATAATGACATCCCGAGTCCTGCTGGCAACACTTTTCCTGATACAAGCCAGGAAGTCATTGGCCTTTTGTGCCACCTGGGCAGATGGCTGGCTCATATTCAGCCGATTGTCAACCAATACTGCCAGATCCCTCTCTGCCACTGAACATTCTGTTCTGCTTTAAAAGCTGAGTAGAATATGTCAGTTTAATTTGTGTATTTCTGCAGAAAAGTTTAAAGTCTGTGTTTAAAAACTTGAAAAGTGACCCCTGTCTCTTCTCCCCTCCAATGACTTCTGTCTTCTTCTTCCCATCTGTCCACCTTGGACTGTTGGTAGCTGCAACAGTCTGAGAGCAAATACTATTGTTTCTGAAAATGTTATTGCTCCTGAAGTTGAAGAAAATTTATGGCGAGTGGGGAGATTTACCTGGACCTGAAAAGACTGTGAGAATTCTGATCCTTCAATATTAATGAGGATTAAGACTGAAGTTGGATGACTACCATGGTTTGAGAGAGAAGAAGGAGCTGTCTACGAACCAATGTTGTACATTTTATCCTAGTCACTCTAAGTAATACACAGTGTGTCTGTGTCTATATCTTGTGAGGGGTTTTCTCTGTTTGTGGGGGGAGTGAATTTTAATGTCTCGGTGCTTTTCTTCTCCAAACTGAGTCAGTTGTTTCTCCGCGTCCAGATTTGTCAGTGGTTTTGTTAAAACCTTTGTGCCTGGTGCTTTAGCTAGGTCTTGGTTGAAATACAGTCGGGGTCTCTAACCGATGACATTAGTGGCACGGCAGTTGGGATGCCTGGGGATCCAGATAAAGACCCACAACACTACTTCGCTATTACTAGAACCATAATAGATACCCAGTCAGTCTGCAACCTAACAATAACCTACCTATTGTAGTTTCTTTTTAAATGGTTCATAGCAATGTTTTGTATTAGCTTCTGTCTACACGAAAAAATTATCCATATCAGACTCAAATCTTAAGCAAATCTAATTAATAGCACCAGTTTTGGTCAGGCTCACACATAACTGAGCATTAGTACATCTTGCAAGAGATCAAATCTACATTTTGAATTTTCATTAAGATGCAAAGAGAACAAGAGCTTGCATCAAGCATTCAAATGAAGCATGTAATAAACTACGGTTCAATCCCATGTCTGAGATAAAGACATATGTTAATAGAGTCAGAAATAGACTAAACTAGAGAATTTCAAAGTGAACTTCATGTATGTCCATGTATAGCTGTAACTTAACCAATATCCTTGTTTCTTTGGGCTATTGTTGAAACACACTAGGCTAAATCCAGGGGTACTGACCTAGGCTGAAGAACATAATTTCATCTACCCTGATGGTCCCACCCAGAGCCTTCACAGAAGTCATGAATCAGGAAGATTCACTTGGGAAAAAGGAGCCTGAGTGGTGACCTCATTAATGTTTACAAATATGGAAAGGGTGGGTGTCAGGAGGATGGAGCCAGGCTCTGCTCAGTGTCATCCCATGATAGGACAAAGGGCAATGGGTACAAGCTCAAACATAGGAGTTTCCACATCAATATCAGAAGAAACTTTTTCACCATGAGGGTGATAGAGCACTGGAGGGGCTGCCCAAGGAGGTTGTGGAGTCACCTTCTCTGGAGATGTTTAAAACCTGCCTGGACTGCTCCTGTGCAACGGGATCTAGGGAATCCTGCTCTGCCAGGGGGATTGGACTAGATGATCTTTCAAGATCTCTTCCAATCTCTAACACCCTGTGATTCTGTGATTCTATGAATGTGCTCTGAATCCCCCAAAATCAATCTAAACAGGTAAGAACTGTAGCAAGTCAAAACATGAAACAAACAAACAAAAAAAGACACATTTATCCTCACATTCAAAATGGCAATCTAAGCTTATCTACAAGATAAAACATACCTGACCTTTTTCCTAGTTGTCTGTGTCAGATCAGAAATCAATCACGCTTTGTTTTAAAATATATTGACAATAGGCAATTTTAGGAAACAATTCCTTCTGTCTTCTGCAAGCATATTTTCTCAGAGGAAGAGTTCTAACATTATTCCCCCTCACATCTTTGCATTACACCACAAAAGGAAAAATATTCTCAAGAATTCCATTTTACCTTCAACAATTCTGTGTATTCCACTAACAATATTTTAGCCTGGAGGAGTTGTTGCATCATCAACTTCAGTCTATTTTCCATAGCTTGAAACTGCATGACTGAGAATTGAGAATTGAGGACCAGCAGATCAGTAGTGCAATCATCACCTGTTTGATTATATATCAAATAAATAAATGTGATATGCCAGAAACATTTCACATACACTGAGGCTGTATAGGTAGAATGAACATAACCTTTCAGAGGGATCATATTCTGCTGATGTTAGTTGAAAGTTGAAGATGTGAATCTTAAACTCCCTTATTTTTCAGTAAACATTAGAGTGAAACTATTATTATTAAAGGGAATGAAATCATTATTAAAATACATTACAAGTAACTGGAAAAGATGTTAAATTTAAAGATGAGCTAATCTCTAAAAGAATAATATTTTTCCTAGCCTTTTAAACGATGCCTTCATTTCTATTAACGAGGTACAAAATAATGACTCTGGCCATTTGAAAGGCTTAATGTCTGTAACTGAACAATTATTAGTGTCACCCTGCCTAAGGGCACTATTTGTCATGAGATTTGTATGATGGCCAATTAGATCCACTCAGCCTTGAAGGATAGATAATGTTATCTTCTGATGAAAATAAATTACCTTTTATGTTTAATTTAAAAAAAAACCAACAATGTAGAAGTTTAGCTTGTGGTTATGAATGGTGCCCCATCCAGTTGGTGTCCGGTGACCAGTGATGTCCACCAGGGATCAGTGTTGGGCCCAGTTCTATTCAAAATCTTTATTGATGACCTAGCAGAGTGGATGAGGGGAATGAATCTACCCTTAGTAAATGCATGGATGACACCAAGTTTGGGAGGAATGTCAATCTGCTGGAGATGGGAAGGATGCCACAGAGAGATCTGGACAGGCTGGTCAATGGGCAGAGGCCAACAGGATGAGGTTTAACAGGATCAAATTCAGGGTCCTACACTTTGGCCACAATAACCCCCTGCAATTACAGACTGGGGGATGAGTGGCTGGAGAGCAGCGTGGCAGAGAGGGACCTGGCAGTCCTGGCTGACAACTGGCTGGAGTCAACAAGGTGCCCAGGTGACACAAAAGGCCAATGGCATACTGCCTTGTATTGAGAATAATATGGCCAGCAGGACTAGGGAAACAATTCTCCCCCTGTACTGGGCACTGGTGAGGCCTCACGTCTACTCCTGGGGGCAGTTCAGGGCTCCTCTCCTCAAAAAAGAGATTGAAGGCCTGGAGTGGGTCCAGAGCAGCAATGAGGCTGGGGAGGTGTCTAGAGGGAAAATCTGTTGAGGAGAGGCTGAGGGAGCTGGGGGTGTTTAGCCTGGAGAAGAGGAGGCTCGGGGTGGACCTTTTCCCTCTCTATAACTCCCTAAAGGGAGGTTGCAGTGAGGTAGGGTTTGGACCCTTCTCCCAGGAAACTAGCTTCAGGACAAGAAGTCATGGTCTGAAGGTGTGCTAGGGGAGGGTTAGGTTGGAGGTTAGGAAACCCTTCCTAACAGGAAAGGGTGATGAGACCCTGGAATGGACTTCCCAGGGCAGTGGTGGAGTCCCCATCCCTGGAGGTGTTGTAGGACAGATTGGCTGTGGCCCTGAGTACCCTTGTCTAGCTGATGTGGTGATGTCAGGTCTTGGATGATCTCAGAGGTATTTTCCAGCCTCAATAATTCCGTGATTCTGTGATTCTATGATCACTTAGATCTTTCGCACTAGAATCTTGGAGAACTATCTAGATGGTTGCACTCAAACTGTTGTGGTCAACAGCTCAAAGTCCAAATGGAGAGAGGTGATGAGAGGCATCCCTCAAGGGTCAGTACTGGGACCAGTGCTGGCAATCTTTGTTGGCAATATGGACAGTGGCATTGAATGCACCCTCAGCAAGTTTGCCGATGACACCAAGCTGTGTGATGTGGTGGATATACTGAATGGAAGGGAGGCCATCCAGAGGGACCTGGACAGGCTTGAGGTCGGCCAATGTTAGTCTAATGAGATTCAACAAGGTCAAGTGCAAGTTCCTGAACCTGGGTCGAGGCAATCCCAGGAACAAATACAGTCTGGGTGGTGAACAGATTGAGAGCAGCCTTGAGAAGGACCTGGGGGTGCTGGTTGACAAAAAAGTCAGCATGAGCCAGCAATGTTCACTTGTGGCCCAGAAAGCCAACTGCCTCCTGGGCTGCATCAAGAGAAGTGTGACCAGGAGGTCAAGGGAAATGATCCTTCTCCTCTATTCTGCTCTTGTGAGACCCCATCTGGAGTATTGCATTCAGTTCTGGAGACCCTAGCACAGGAAGGACATTGAACTGTTTGAATGTGTCCAGAGGAGGGCGAGGAGGATGAGTGGAAGGCTGAAGCACCTCTCCTACGGGGTCAGGTTGAGAGAGTTGGAGCTATTCAGCCTGGAGAAGAGGAGACTCTGGGAAGATCTTATAGCAGCCTTCCAGTACCTGAAGGGGGCTACAAGAAATCCAAGGAAGGGCTGTTTAAAAGGGCTTGGAGTGGTAGGAGCAGGGGTAATGGTTTCAAGTTGAAAGAGGGTAGGTGAGACCACATTTGGATTATTATGTCCAGTTCTGGGCCCCTCAGTTCTAGAAGGACACAGAGCTTCTGGAGAGTGTCCAGTGTAGAGCAATGAAGATGATGAAGGAAGTAGAGCACCTCCCTTATGAGGAAAGGCTGAGGGAGCTGGGTCTCTTTAGCTTGGAGAAGAGGAGGTTGAGGGGTGACCTCATTCATGTTTCTTAATATGTGAGGGGTGGGTGCAAGGAGGATGGAGCCAGGCTCTTCTCAAGGTCGTCTAGTGAT
>VZRI01007021.1:10577-36007 GCA_013397515.1 Upupa epops | reverse complement strand
GGGGAAGACATAAAAACCTGGGGAATTCTTTAACTTATGTCTCTGGTCTATTATGTTTGGTTTTGCTTTTGTACAATTGTATGAGAATCCCTATTGAAAGACAGAAACAGATTTAAATGAGTCTTTAACAGAAACACACCAAAACATGCAGACATACAAGTCCTTGACCACTGTTTCCTAAAGCGGTTTTGAAATCTTCAGGAAGTGATCAGAAACTTTTACTTTCCACCTCCCTCCTCCACACATGGCTTTATCTCTCATAAATACAAGGAATAAAACAAAATAAAAGGAAACCACATAATAAAACCTCATAATTGCCTGAAATAAGAAAGACTGTGTGCAGGCTCTCCCAACTTTTTGAGATCCAAATCATAAAGCAGGTCAGAAAGAGCTTTAAATATATAAACATAGCAATTTCTAAAGGCAGAAGTGATTTTTCTTGTGTATTTCTGTTAATTTTTCACAATCAAAGAACTGGATCAGAGTGACTGGGTCAGAATTGGAAGGAGAAACACTTATGGAAAGAAGCTTCAAACCCTGGCAGGACACTGATCCAAAGCCTGTGGGATACAACAGAGCAACAAAGGGATATAGGTCTATTTTTTTTTAATCTGTCTACCTAATAGCAGAGAGTGTTTAGTCCTGGAACCATCTCTTAAGCCTTTGCATGTGTGCTTTAACTACTGCCTGCCCCTGGAGAGGTGAATTGCAAACTGGCAATCTTGACATAGATTTTTAGATCAGAAAGGTCCCTATGTCTTCTTAAAATATTTTCCAGAACACATAATCAGCTCAGAACTTCTATGGAAAGCCAACAACACAAATACAGTCTAACACAATAAGAATGGAGAGAGCCACTGCATTGCAAACACCATGTGTTTTACTGCAGAGAGAATAAAACTCACGAGGTCACAGGCCCAGTCATACTTCTGTGGTCAATAGGGATGTTTTCTTTAGTTTTGGCAAGTATTAACATTATTTATTTTAATTAGCAGCTAAACATAATTAGAAAATTAAATCAGTTGTTACATCAAGACTACTTGACTTGTACTGTCACAAAAATAGGCAGAACAAAGAATTGTTCTGTACTTCTATAATTGCTATAAAAAGAATTTTTTTCCAGGAAGGATCTGGGATCTGACACTTACGGTGGAAAGCAGCACCATTCAGAAGGACCTTGGAGTTCTACTGAACAGTAAATTCTGCATGGGACAGCAATGTGTCCTACTGGCCAAGATAGCCAATGGTATCCTGGGGTGCATTAAGAAAACTGGGTCCAGCAGGTCTTGGGAGGTTCTTCACCCAGTCTATTCTGCCCTGGTAAGACCACACCTGGAGTATTGTGTTCAGTTCTGGGCTCTTCTGTCCAAGAGAGAAAGGGATTTACTGGAGAAAGTCCAACTGAGACCTACAAGGATGATGAAGGTACTCAAGTGTCTCCCCTATGAGGAAATGCTGAAGGAACTGGGGCTGTTTAGTCTGGAGAAGACTGAGAGGGACCTTATTAATGTCTGTAAATATCTGAGGAGACTATCAAGAGGAAGGACCGGTCCCTTTTCTGTGAGGCACAGTAGTAGGACAAGGAAAAACTGGGTTAGACTTCAACAAAATTCCACCTCAATATGAGGAGAAACATCTTTACTGTGAGGGTGACAGAGCTCTGGCACAGGCTGCCCACACTGGTTGTTGAGTCTCCTACTCTGGAGAATGGAGAATGGTTTCAAAACCTACCTAGATGTTCTTGTGTGATCTGTCTTAGGGGATCATGCTCTGGCAGGGGTGTTGGACTCAATGATCTCTAAAGATCCCTTTCAACCCCTGACATTCTGTGATTCTATAATTGTCTTCAGCCACCAGAAAGAATTAAGAAGCAAGTTTGTAAGTTCTGTTTCTGGAACACTGATGCCACATGCTCCACTGACACATTGCTATTATCAGAGTTCTGAAATGCTCTTCACTGTCATTATTTCTGTTAAACAAAACACAGGGGCAAGCATTCAGTTCCTTTCACAAGTTCTGGCAGCTCAACCAGTTCTTCTTCTTGTCAGATTCAGCAAACAGCCCACTAAGAAGCTATCTGAAACTTAATTAAAACACACATTATTAATGTCATGTGTATATGGAAAATCTTTGACAAAATAAGTAGCCTCTAGCCTTTGAAATAATCACAATTAAACCTATCAGCACATACTAGTCACTGAAATATGCAAAGAAAACAAGACTAAATGAAGCAATGTGACCTGCATCAACCACCTCTGCATGAAATGGCATCTCAGAACATTTGATCCAGAAAAGTACCCATGGATCCATTACAAGACACTGTCAGTTGTGCGATGTCATAGTTGGAGGGTTGGAGGCACCTACAAAAGTCATCTAGTCCAGCCTCCCTCCAACAAGCAGTGACATTCCTCAATTAGATCAGGTTGCCCAGAACCCTGTCTAGCCTCACCTGGAATAGCATCATGGATGAGGCCTCAACTGCCTCCCTGGGCAACCTGTTTCAGTGTTCAACCTCCTACCTACAGTGTTCAAGAACTTCTTCCTGACAGCCCATTTCAATCCACCCTTCTCTAATGTGAAACTATTACCTCTGATCCTGTCACTCCAGGTGTTTGCAAACAGTCCTCCTGCAGCCTTCTTGTAGCCCCTTTCAGGTCCTGGAAGGCTACCATCAGGTCCCCCCTATCCTTTTCTTCTTCAGGCTGAACAACCCCAGATCCCTCAGCCTGTCCTCATAGCAGAGGTCCTCCAGCCCCCTGATCATTTTCATGGCCTCCTCTGGACCCACTCCATCAGGTCCGTGTCCTTCCTGTACTGAGGGCTCCAGAGTTGGATGCAGGACTCCAGGTGAGGTCTCACTAGGGCAGAGCAGAGGGGCAGATTCCCCTTCCTGGATCTGCTAGCCACGCTTCTTGTGATGCATCATAGGATGCAATCAGCTTTCTGGGCTGCAGGCCCCTCTGCTTCTGTCCAGCTCCTCTCATCCACCAGCATCCCCCAAGCCCTTTTCCTCAGGGCACTAGATAATTCAAAGCTATTTTTCTTTAAAGAAAATGGGTAAAAACTCTACCTCAAGTTGGATACTTGGGAACTTTACCCCAAATTTCAATCAACCCCAAATTCCTTGGTAGCACAGAAGCAACTCTAATTTAACAGCAGTATTAGCAGTAGCTGCTCCAACATATCTAGCCAGATGAAAGCATCACAAATTCTAAAGCAAATCTTTTGAAAAGTCTGGCAGTGTTGCAGGTTCCCCTGCTGCCACCCCTCAAGTTCATGACTGCTCTCTCTAGTCTGACGAGGAGAAAGCTCAGGCTTTTCCTCTGGGAGCCAAACATCACCACAGTTCTTGTACGATCTTCTGCCTCCAAATCACCACGAGGGACTGCAACAATTTCTATCAAATATACTTTCCATTTCAGTAAAATTACATCTTTAATAGGATTTTATTTCTATTTTTTTGGTCAAAGAGTTCATTTTCCCCTCTCTCTTTAAACACTTTGCATGTTTGGCTCAGGAAAAAATCTCAAACCAGCATTCTTTCTTTTCTTTCAAATATCTTTATATATGATGTGGGTTCAAAGAAGCAGGTATGAAATTGCCCAAAACAAATTCAAGAAGCAGGTTCAAGTGATGGATTTAGATAGCTCTTACAGTTCTGAAAATCTTGGATCTTGTAGCTTAAAAATACCTCTAAAATATTATCCATCAGGAAAATATTTCTATGATTCCCCAATACAAACATATATTATAAAGATACCTTGAAACATCAACCTATCAGTATAAATGTTACGAAGGTATAGCTAACTCAGCAACACTCTTTTGGGAACTCTCATACCTGTTCTGCCATCCACAAGCAAGACAACATGAGAAGATTTATCAAGGGTTTTCATTCATTCTGCTTATAATGAATGAGGTTAGGAATGAAAAAGTCCTCAGCATACACATCCCAACCCACTATAGAGTTGCATCATATATGAGGTCTATGAAAAAGAACAGTTTATCTTCATCCACCCAGTTTGGAAGTGCAAACATCTAGCCTATGGTTTTCAACTTCATAAAATATCAAATGTTATTTAAAAGTGCAATTATTATAAAATTTGGATGGGAAGAAGTGTTGAACCACTGGCAGGAGGGCATTACAATAACAATCCAGTGTTTCATTTTTTCAGAAAAGTGTTTGAAATCTGGCAGTTAGTATCAAGCTTTTGTTGTTTCGACTTCCCATATTGATCCAGCAGAAAACAAACTCCAAAGCAGCCACTGACCACTGGGATAGAAATCCCAGTTAATTGGCTCCTTCCTTAATACAGATCACAGAATTACCGAAGCTGGAAAAGCCCTCTGAGCTCATTCAGCCCAGCCCATGACCTGACATCACCACATTGGCCAGACCAGGGCACTAAGGGCCACAGCTAAGCTGTCCTTCAACATCTCCAGGGGTGGGGACTCCATCATTACCCTGGGAAGTCCTTTTTAGCATACCACCATCCTTTCCTGTGAGGAAGAGCTTCCTAACAGCCAACTTAACTCTCCCCTGGTGTAGCCTCAGGTGCTGCCCTCTCATCCTGGTGCTAGTTGCCTGGGAGAGGAGCCTGACCACCACCTAACAAAAACCTCTCTTCAAGGAGCTGTAGACAGGGAGAAGGTCCACCCTGGGCCTCCTCTTCTCCAGTCTAAATGCCCTCAGCTCCCTCAGCCTGTCCTCATCAGTCATTCCCTCCAGTCTCTTTCCCAGCCTTGTTGTTCCTTTGGACCCACTCCAGTCCCTCAATCTCATTCTTAAAGTGAGGAGTCCAGAACTACCCTTAGTACTCAAAGCGAGGCCTCAGATAATAGCTGTACTGGGAAGAAGCTGAGATTGCCAACTAAAATTTTATATTTCTTAACATTTGCATTTTGCTGTCACTCCACACATCTACCACCACAGGATGGAAGAGACACCAATCCCTCATAGCAACTGGTTACACCATAACTCACCACCACCCTTTTTTATTGGTCATGAAATAAAAGATAATTTATGTTTGGGGCAATTCTCAATTTTTGAGCAAAAAAATAACTGTAGAAATTTTTTGTACCCTCAAGCAAAAAGAAATAATATTGCTATACATTGTGTGAAGTAAATGCTGGATCAGAAGCACAGCAGCACAGATTTATTTAGGCTGGAGAAAACCTCTGTGATCATCAAGTCCAAACCTATGACCTGACATCACTAAAGATTGGTTGCAAGGCGCATGGATTAGATGATCTCTGGAGGTCCCTTCCAATCCAGGCCATTCTGTGATTCAAAAAGTACATCCAGCCCCCCTAACTGGCTGCATTAGCAGGATACTTCCAAGAAAGATAATCCAAGCTATGAGCATCTAAACAACATTAAAAATGAGAGGCAGAATTGTATACCCAGTGAAAAGGCTTGAGAATCCATTCACGCACTTCTTTCAAGTATTTTCCAGTTTGACGCCTAGCTACACCATGATTTCCCTGCATGCTGGCTGTGGTGCACACCTGTGACAGTGTTGGTTCCAGTTGTCCTGACAGATATACAGACATGAAATGATTGTGGCACCCCAGGTGCCTCTGCAACCACACAGGTACAGAGGTTCAGAGACACTGTGATATCAATGAAGTGTGAGATTACAATTTTGAGAAGTTGTAATCTCTGCACAGCAGTGAACAGCATGACTTTGGATTTCCTGATTTATGGATGTTCAGGAATGCAGAAAGCATCCATAAAATCCTGCCTAATGAAACACAGACAGAAGAAGCTCACAAATGCTAGGAGGGCAAAATGGTCTAAATTGGAATGGACCTGGGTGCCAATCCCTTGCCATGGGCAGCAGCACCTCTCACCAGACCAGGTTGCCCAGAGCGCCATCCAATCTGGCCTTGAACACTTTCAGGGATGGAACAGCCACAGCCTTCCTAGGCAACTTGTTCCAATGTCTCAGCACTCTCACTGTAAAGAATTTCCTCCTGGTATCTAATCTAAATCTCCCTTCTCCTAGTTTGAAGCCATTTCTTCTTGCCCTGTAACTACAAAGTCTTGTGAAAACCCCTACCACAGCTTTTTATATATTTTTTATATATATTTAGCTCTACTAGATGGCTGGTACTTGAAGATTTAAGGATTTGTTGTGTTTACTGTTTGTCTTGGTTTTTAGTTTGGTTTTCTTTTAATGAGGTGGCAAAAAATATAGAGAGGGGCAAACAAGAAGAGAGACCCAAACAATAGGAACTATATTAAAAGAATCTGCTTGAAGATGAAGGTATAAAGAGTCAGAAAGTAAGGAATTAAAGAATTGTTTGTACATCTGAAATTTGAAGTTCAGTACATTGCACTACTTTGCTTTCAACATGGTCTGCCTCAGCATCCTTACAGGGAGGGATTTCTTTCTAAAATCTAACCCAAATATTGCCTCTTTTAGCTTGAAACCACCCCCCCGCCCCCCCTTTTCAATTACTACAGTCTCTTGTAAAAATGTGTGTTGTGACTCAATGTTTTCTTCAGGAACAAAATCTAGTAGCACCTTAGATGGAATTCTAGGTGTATTGATTCTAAGCCAAAACTTCCACTCTTTCAACAGAGCCCTCATTCCATCTCAAGGCCAGCTCACCTCACCATGATTCTTGCCAAGCATTCCATGAGCTAATAATCACACTCATGCCTGTTCCAATGCATAAGGGGATGCAAGATGAAAAAAAAACATGTGAAATAAGACCTTATTTACATCACAAAATGTAATGTAATTCAATTATGTTTTCAATAATTTATGTACCATTTGCTGATATATCTGAATATCTGGGAAAGGATTATGCTCTGAGAAAAAGCAGTAGGTAATGATGGAAACAAATTTATTTGCAAGATGGTGGTAAAACAAAAAATATAGAGAGATTAAGATAAATAAGAACAGAAAAACTAATCTTGTATTAACTGCACATCACAGAATCACAGAATTACTGAGGCTAGGAAAACCTTCTGAGCTCATCCAGCCCAGCCCATGACCTAACATCACCACAGCAGCCAGACCAGTCAGGCACTAAGGACCAGTCTGTCCTTAAAGACCTCCTGGGATGAGGACTCCATCACTGCCCTGGGCAGTCAATTCCAGAGTCTGATCACCCTTTCCATGAGGAAGGGCTTCCTAACTTCCAATTTAAACCTCTCCTAGCGCAGCTTCAGGCCCTGCCCTCTTGTCCTGTCACTAGTTGCCTGGGAGAAAAGCCTGACAGCTACCTGACTACAACCTCCCTTCAGGGAGTTGTAGAAATGGAGAAGGCCCCCCATGACTCTCAGTATCCATATCACAGTAATGATGGGGCTGGANGCTCCAGCCCCTCAATCTCTTTCTTGAAGTGAGGGGCCCAGAACTGCCCCCAGGACTCAAGGAGAGGCCTCTCCAGTGCCCAATACAGTGGGAGAATTATGTCCCTATTCCTGCTGGCCACACTATTCCCAATACAATCCAGGATGCCATTGGCCTTCTGGGCTGCTCTGCTTGCTCCTGTTCAGCCGTTTGTGAAGCAGTACTCCTAAGATGTTACTCTGGAATAATTTCAAGCAGTTTGCATACAAAGAACTAATGCCATGTGTTTTCCAACTCCTACTGTCTGAGCATAGGCCAATACTATTAAAGTCACAGTAAATAAATTCATTTGTACACATTTGAGCACTGTAAAATGTCAGCATTCAACCCACAAAAGGCGTCTTGCTGGAGCCTATTTTTCACTAAGGAAATGTTGGATCAACATTTCATTTTAAGTAACTAATGGCTCTTTATACATGACAAAGCAGAAACAACAGCTTCCCTCTCAATCTGCTGTGCGGATTTCCATTTCACTCCAAGAGTCATTCAAACACAACTCCCCAATTACTGAAATTGCCTAGGTACATAAAGTCGTCATAAATCAGAACAAAATGAACGACTGAAGCACACACTAAAATTATTATCCCAGGCCAGTTCCAACAAGCTCCCTCCAATTACTGCAGTACCCACTCAGGAAGGTCTAGGTAAAATTAGACCTGTTGAGAGCTGAAAGCACATTTGCCTGTAACCTGCTAAAGCTGGGGTTCAGCAAAACTTCTGCAGGAACCTAGAATCCTTGAAAACAATCTGTGGAGCTTTTCAGGTGTGGGTTTGGTTTTGCTGTTGGGTTGGTTTTTTTTTTGACAGATGTCCAACAGTAAAACACAAGTTACAACTTGAAAGTTTTATTTTCACTGGTCAGAAAAAGCAGTAAAGCTTTCAGGAAGAATCAAGGCTTTCAGTGGTTTATTAAATGCCCTCCTCAAAAGCACCTTCACAGGAAAGCAAACTCCAAAATGTTTTCAGGCCTTGAAAAGCCCTATATTAACCATTTTTTGCTCTGCCAGAGGATCAACACAGATGATAGATAACTGAACTATCTGAATGGTTTGCTGTTGTCTGTGGGAGCAGAATATACTTCCTTCATATTCTCCAAGTGTTTACTTCTTCTGGTAATGAATTGTTACAACAAATGCTTCTTGCAGAATAAAATATAATCTTAATATTTCCCAAAAGTAAGACAGGAAAATTATAGGCATTGCAACGTTTCAGAGCAAGGAATGACTTGACTGAAGTGACATCTGAGGTATGATGACTGCCTCATCTCACTGAGCTGTACATCTACTTCTTTATTTGCCCTAAAGCTCTGAGCTACCAGAAGGCACAAAGCCCATCCTAATGTCAGCCTCTGAAATGACATCAAGAAACTTCTCACATAGTCTCACAATCTCAAAAGTAAAAAACAAACCGAAAACAAACAAAGCCAAAACAAACTCCCCACAAAAATACCAACGCGAGATGTCATCCCTAAAGAGAACAGTCAATCGTAACATGCCAATGTGATCTCTCTCAGGGTAGCTCAGGATGGCAGGTGCTGCAAAAAGCCCAGAGAGACAGCATCCCTGTTTGATGAATTCTCCTCATCACTCAGGAGGTACAAGCTCTGTTTTATTTGTTATGACAATGATTCTTAGGTGAGAAGCCACAGAATGGCTGGCGGCAATTTCCCTGGGAATTGCAGCAATTCTTTTGAATCAATGTTTGTATTAGCTTCAACTTAAATCCACCATCAATTTTTTACACTTTAAGGTTCAGAAAGAATTCAACAAGAAGCTTTCAAATATCCTTAAATATTAAGTCCATACCTTCTTCCTCTCCATTTTGTTTGCTTTGGATTCTTCACTAGATCAAATTATCACACAAGATAGGAACTATCTGACTTATGCAAATTCAATATATTCTTATGCTTCTCATTTTCCGTCCCTTTTGCCTAGCAAACATGGGATCAAACACGTGCGTTGACAGTCATAATCACCATCGAATCATAGAATGACCAGGGTTGGAAGGACCCTTAAAGATCATCTAGATTCAACCCCCTGCATAGGCAGGGACACCTTTCACTAAATCAGGTTACTCAGGGCCCCATACAACCTGGCCTTGAACACTTCCAAGAACAGGGCATCCATAACTTCCTTGGGCAACCTGTTCCAGCATCTCAACACCCTCACAGGAAAGATTTTTCTCCTAATGTTAAACCTAAATCTCCCATCTTCAAGACTGTATCCCTTTCCCCTTGTCCTCTCGTTACACACCCATGTAAAAACCCTTCACCAGCTTTTTTGTAGCCCCCTTCAGAGACTGAAAAGCTATTAAAAGGTCACCTGGGAGCTTCCTTTTCTCCAGGCTGAACAATTCCATCTTCCTCAGCCTGTTCTCACAGGGGAAGTGGTTCATCCCTCTGATCATTTGAGTCGCTCTCCTCTGGACATGTTCCAGGAGCTCTGTGTCCTGCTTATGCTGGGGACTCCAGGACTGGACACAGTACAACAGATGGGGTCTCACAAGTACCTCCCTTGGCCAACTGTCACTGTTTCTTTTGATGCAGCCCAGAACACGGTTGGCTTTCTGGGCTGCAAGCACACACTGACAGTTTATTAACTCTCACTTCCAAGTCCTTCTCCTCATATCTGTCCTCAATCCTTTTTCCTCCCAGTCTGTACTCATGTGTGGGATTGCCTTGACCCAGGTGCAGAACCTTGCACTTGCCCTTGTTGAACTTCATGCGGTTTGTACAAGCCCACTTCTCAAGTCTGGCAATATCCCTCTGGATGACCTCCCCTCCCTCCAGTGTGTTGACTTCACTCCATGGTTTGGTGTCATCAGCAATCTGACTGAGGGTGCATTCAATTCCCCTGTCCATGTCACTGACAAAGATATTTTGAAAATTTTGGTACTTATTGAATCAAGAAGCTGCAATGCAATCCTTCCTTACAAGTGGAAAACCTCAAGCAAGGTTTATTCTCTGCTATCTGAGATGCGTTTATAAGCTTCCAAAATAATCTAAAGTAGGGTCAACCAAAAAACCTTGAGGATCAAAACAAGTTGTTTTTGTTACAGTGACTGCAAAAGAAACTGGGATTATGAAGGGAGACACAGGCTAGAGGAGATAAGAGCAAGAGAAGAAATTTAACTTAGATCAAGTTGATACACTGGACATCATAGAATCATAGAGTCACAGAATCATAGATTCACAGAATCATTGAATCATAGAGTCATAAAATCATAGAATGGCTTGGGTTGGAAGGCATCTCCAAAGGTCGTCTAACTCAACACTCTGCAGTGAGCACAGACATCATTAACTAGTGAAAACTTCTCAAATTCTTAATAAAGGTGGTTGTTCAGAAACGGACTGAGTTGTCAGTGCAATTCCAAACACTCTAAAGCACGTACTATAGAAATAATAGCTTTTATCATTCAGGACAGGCAGGGCTAAATCCGGAGTGTTTTTCTATTTAACTCTCTGATGTGACTGATCTTTAGATAAAACCTGCTGGAATAGATTTGCCATTAATATTAAATGATGCCAAAAGAACTTACCTCTGAACTCCAGACTTACTTATCCTTGGGCTCTTTATTATTCTGTGCTGTATATATTTTCTTGACCTACCTGTATAAAGATGCCCAAACCAGTATAATGACCAGCCCATCGATTTTAACACTGACTAAAATAGAATTTCTTTCAATGCAACAGTACTCTGATACAGAGAGAAAAAAACCCTCATTTCTCATCAGGAGTTCAAATAATTTCCTGCCTGCTATTTCTGTGAATAATTTTTCCAATCTTGAAGAAGGTTCTTTTCCTTGTTACTAGAGGTAAACGAGTAGATTTGTGAGCATCTGAACTAGTGAAGCCAGTTTTCCAAATCTCCATAGTCAGCTCCTGATGTTTAATGAGAGGAGATGCTTTGGAGCAAAACTTTGATATTAACAGAGTCTTTTCTCCTCCACCCAGAAACCTGTATTCACATTTCTACACTTCAGCAAGAATCACAGAATCTCAGAAATTTTGGGGTTGGTAGGGACTCTGACAGATCATCTCATCCAATCCCCCTGCCAGAGCATGATCCCCTAGATCAGGTCACACAGGGTTGCATCCAGGTGGGTTTTGAACGTCTTCAGAACAGGAGATTCCACAACCTCTCTGGGCAGCCTGTGCCAGGGCTCTGTCTCCTTCACAGTGAAGTTTATGTTCATGTGGAATCTCCTCTGCTCCAGCTTGTACCCACTACCCCTTGTCCTATCACTGGATGACACTGAACAGAGCCTGGCTCCATCCTCCTGACACTCATCCTTTCCGTATTTATAAACATTCAAGGGATCATCCCTCAGTTTCCTCTTCTCCAGGTGAAGAGACCCAGCTCCCTCAGCCTGTCCTTATCAAGGAGATGCTACCCTCCCTTCATCATCCCTGTGGTTCTGTGTTGCGTTCTTTCCAGCAGTTACCTGTCCTGGAACTGAGGAGCCCAAAACTGGACACAGTATTCCATATGCAGTTTCACCAGAGCAGAGTAGAGGAAGATACAACATGCTAGTGAAGGGCCTCCAGCAAAACATTCACAGCCCTTGTCACATATTTCCTCTTAAAAGATAGGCATATCTGTGATAAGTGTGATGGAGGGTGGCCTCAGATTGTTTCAGAAGGAAGTCAAAGAATCCTAAGGTCATAGACTGGCTCAGGTAGGAAGGGATCTCAGAGATCATCTCCAACCCCTGCCATGGCCACTGACACCTCTCAACCAGACTTGGTTGCTCAAGGCTTCATCCAACCTGGCCTTGAACACCTCCAGGAAAGGGGTAGCCACAGCCTCTCTGGGCAATTGATTCCAGAGTCTCTCCACCTTTGCACTGAAGAACTCTTCCTAAGATGTAGTCTGAACCTCTGCTCCTCCAGTTTCAAACCACTTCCCCTTGTCCTATCTCTAGATCCCCTAGGGAAAAGTCCCTCTCCAGACTTCCTGTAGGTTTCCTTCAGGTATTGGAAGGCAGCTCTAAGGTCCCCCTGGACTCGTCTCTTCTCCAGGATGAACAGCCACAGCTCCCTCTGCCTATTCTCACAGCTCCAGCCCTTGGGTCATCCTTGCAGCCTCCTCTAAACTCCTACAGTTGGAGCGTGTCTCTACACCTGTGACTACAGCTGAAACACCTGCTGACAACCATGTTGGGAAGGGTTTGCATGACATGTCATTAGCAGGAGGACAGTGCTGGTGAAAGAACCAGCTGGGTATATATGGAAGTTGTACCACTGCCTAAATGTGAGCACTCTGCCCGTAACACTTGGATCCTGTAGTACCCTAGAAGCCTCTAGCCTCTGCGGCATTTTAACTCGTCTTTCAATGACACATGCAAATGGAAATCCCAAACTTTACAGGAATTTTGCAAAAAGCGAGACATACAGAGCATTTGCAAAAAAGCACATTCATAAAAGATTTTATTATGAATTTCACTACCAAAAATCATAGGTTCATTCTGTTGCTCAGATGTTACAGATGAGCCTCCCAGTCCTGTGAGATAGATATTTATCCTGGTCATGGTATTGAAAGAATCACAAAGAACAGGTCAACTCAGTTGCTTATCTGACAGAAACTTGAGGGCAGGGGGGAACTTATGGTATGTCTTCCAACTCCTGCTGGCTGAGCATAGGCCAATACAATTCCAATCACAATAAATAAATGATTTTCTATCATTTTGAGCACTGTGAAATGTGAACTTCACCTTACATGGAGTCAGTAGCTCCAAAATGGCATCCTAATTTCTCAGAAAAACTCCACAAGTACAGAATGCTACAAACATATTTCAGTCCCAGGACAGATATTAGCTTTAAAAAGTATTTTAGAGATTATTTATACTGTATTTTAAACTAATAGGCTACACCTTGTAACTGGCATGAAAAAAGCACTCTGCTTTGTATCAGTACCTGGCAATAATCCTAGGACACAGACTCGTTCAGGAGATCACTGGAAGCTAAGTAGCTATGTTTGAATAGTGTTTAGGTTTTGCTGAAGCAAATAAAATTTCATACAAACCTTCTCAATTGATTTTCCCCCTTTAGAAATCGGTCAAAGGACGGTATTTGTATGGTGGACCTTAGGCACTGAATCCCGATTAGAGACCCAAGCAAGCATCAAAACATTCACAGCACCACAAGCTATTTTCTTCTCTGCTTTTGATTCCCAGACAGTTATTTCTTTTGACAAAGGATTATAAGAAAATATTCCTCGAGGTTCTTAAAAGGAAGGAGACATTCATTATTAATAGAATTTTTTACCTTGGTTAAGAATGTTGTGTCAGAAAGTAAAACTCAGGGAGCTCAGGGAGAGATGAGAGACTGGCAGACTGCTATATTTCATGTGTACTGTAGCAGGGGTATTAAAGATCTAGCAGCTTAATTGTTTTAACTATTTCTTTAAATGTTTTAAACTCAGAAACTGATGATGCACTTCACATATTGTATAAGTAATCTTGAGCTTGAGCTGTTATAGGCACATGAGCTTGGACCTTCACAGTGTATGTATGTGTGTATATGTATCCTGTTATCATAGAATCACAGAATCATTCAAATCGGAAAAGGCCCTTGGGATCATTGAGTCCAACCAGCAACCCTACTCTACAAAGGTCACCCCTAAACCAGATCCCCAAACATCACATCTAAACAACCTTTAAACACCTCCAGGGATGGTGACTCAACCCCCTCCCTGGGCAGCACATTCCTGACTACTCTTTCTGAGATAACATTTTTCCTAATGTTATACTTCTGTCTGTTCTGCTGCATGCTGCAGACCAAAAATATTATAGTTGAATTTGTGCAATTTCTGTGACAAATTATGTCATTATTTTTTTATCTCTTATTTAGGTCTTTGAAGGCCCTTGGTTTAAGGCATTATCACAAAATCACAGAATCACAAAATGTCAGGGATAGGAAGGGACCTTGGAAGACCCAATCTCCCTGCCAGAGCAGGATCCCCTAGATCAAGCTGCACAGGAACATGTCCAGGTGAGTTTTAAAAGCCTTCAGAGAAGAAGACTCAAAACCTCTCTGCACAGCCCCTTCCAGTTCTCTATCACTCTCATCAGAAAGAAGTTTCTTCTCATCTGCATGTGGAACCTCCTCTGTTCCAGCTGACACCCATTGCTCCTTGTCCTATCATTGGATGACATTGAACAGAGCCAGGCTCCTTCCTCCTGACACCTGCCCTTTCCAGATTTAACAACATGAATGGGGTCACCCCTCAGTCTCCTTTTTTCTCAGCTAAAGAGACCCAGCTCCCTCAGCCTTCCTTCATCAGGGAGATGCTACACTCCATCATCCCTGTGGCTCTGCACTGAATTCTTTCCATTTCTCCTAAGTTTCTCAGTTTTCTCCTAAGTTTCTAGATGTGGGTCAAAATCCTCAGAGAGAGGAGTAGGAGAGAGGTTGACAAAGCAGTTAAGATAGGGATCTTAGTGTTTATGGGTTTGTTAATGTGGCACTGCTTCATACGACTTGAGGTGCTGGGTGGGAGTGTGATTCTTGGGTGGTAAGCTAGGTAATGGTAAAAGAAGAGGTCCAGGAGTTTTAAGATAGTGATTGCTGTAGCTATTGTGACCATTTCTGGTTTGCTAAGTTCTTGGATGATTAGTCATTTAGGTAGAAAACCAGTTAGTGGAGGTAAATTGGACAGGGATAGTAGGGTTAGTATGAGGGCTGCATTTAGTATTGGGGTCTTTGCTCATGAGGTTATTATTGTTGCTAGCTTCAGGGTTTTGGCTGTGTTAAGCATCAATAATACTGTAGAGGTTATAATGGAGCATAGGTAGAATCACAGACTCACAGAATTATTGAGGCTGGAAAAGCCCTCTGAGCTCATCCAGCCCAACCCATAACCTGACACAACCACATTGGCCAGACCAGGGCACTAAGGGCCACAGCCACACTGTTCTTAAACACCTCTAGGGATGGGGACTCCACCATTGCCCTGGGAAGTCCATTCCAGGGTCTGACCACCCTTTCCTGTGAGGAAGGGCATCCTAACATCCAACCTAACCCTCTCCTGGTGCATCCTCAGGCACTGCCCTCTCCTGTTGCCTGAAAGAAGAGCCCAAACCCCACCTGACTGCACTCTCCCTTCAGGGAGTTGTAGAGAGGGAGAAGCTCCCCCCTGAGTCTTCTCTTCTCCAGGATAAACAACCCCAGCTCTATCAGCTTCTTATCAGACTTGGCCTCCAGTACCTTCCTCAGCCTCCTCTGGACCTGCTCCAGACAGTCAATCTCTTTCTTGAAGTGGGGTGTCCAGAACTGTCCCCAGTACTGAGGGGATGCTTGATCAGTGCCTAGTATAGCAGAGAAGATTAGAAGGGTTACCTTTGGGTTGTATGTAATGATAATATCTTCCCACTTAGCCTAAGTGGGAAATGGATAAGAAGGCTAGGGTCTCCCAAATTTGTGTGTGATTGAGTCTTATTCATCCACCTTGTAATAATCTTTTTTATCTTTTTATCTTATTTCCCATTTCTCTGAAGACAGTAAGAACGATATAAAACATGTTTCAAGTGTTTGTTAATACACACTTGTTTTGTTTTCCTTACTATTCTTACCAAAGGTTAGTAATAAAAGCAAACAAAACCAAAATCAACGAGAGACTTATTACTTCAACTGACTACTAGGTGGATTAGTCCAAATCACAGAATCATACAGAATTGCAGATTGCTGGGGGTTGACAAGGGCCACAAATGATCATCTAGTCAAATAAATATTTCCCCAAATGGCATTAAATTCAGCTGAATCACTTTAGACAATGCAACCATTACTTTGATAGAGGAAGCATGAGGCAATATTAAATAATCCAAGCAAACACCGGGTTCTTTTGCAAGAATGAACTGTAGGCTGCAATATAATATCTCCAGATTTGATGGTAAATTTTATTCACAGTAAAAGCAGCTAGAGGATCATTTATGAGTGATACACTCATACATGAAAGCAACTGCACTTGGGATGAATGTATTAGTGTCTCGTTCTAAATAGCTTAATGGACCTGCTCTTTGAAAGTTAGTTAACACTCTTGAAACACCACACTCCAAATTCACAGTATTGTTTTTCCATCTATTGCTGGTAAACAGCTCAGGAAAACTATTTTGTCTCCTTCAAGTGGGTGTTTTCAGGTATAAAAACAAATGACTAGAATAAAATGCCTTAAATTCCTTACAGCCCATGCCAGGGCTTTGCTTCTTGGTTTTGTGATCTGGAGAAATTTCATGTTCATAACATAACAGGCACCTTCACATCACATTCCCTTTAGAAGTAAGACTTAGATTTGATTCGTGTGGTTTCCAATCAGTGCACTCGTCCATGCAAGACAACGTTGGGATGGGTTTTCTTCTGCTATATCCATTTCTGCTCTATGGGTTTTTGCTATGCTCAGTTGCACAAATCAGGAACTCTGCACCCCATATCAAAACATTTTATGCAAAGGAATGAGAAATAATTTCTCAGGATTTTGAAAGCTACTTGTAGATGCACAAGGCTGTCAGATGTCTCATCGTAATGAATGTGATTATGATCTTGCCTTTCTTTTTCCATCACTTCATGACAGAAAGAAACTGAGTATCACAAATGAGGACAAGACCTCAAGATACCGAGTCTGTCTTTTAGAGGTATAGAGATTTATGCAGTAATACCATAAAGCTGAAACCCTTCTTTTACCCTTGAATGTTCTTTGATTCATCATAGTACATTTCAGAAAGAAGTGGAACAACTCTTTAACCCAGTAGTGTCTCATATTACAATAAAGTACCAGAACATTTTATGTGCACATAAATACTTAGGATTGAGCATCACTTCACTAAATAAAAGACCATAAAATAATGCAAAAGAATACTAAAAAACTCCAAAGCCCTATATTTTCTTAACCAACTTTTGCAGGGAGGGGGAGCTGAGTGTATAAAGTCATTATTACTGGGACCTCAAGAAACCTGATCTGGTGAGAGGTGTCCCTGCCCATGGCAGGACATATGAACTAGATGGTCTTTAAGGTCCTTTCCAAGGCAGACCATCCTATGATTCCAGTATTATAGATATACATTCCAAAATACAGTCAAAACCTAGATTTTTTTAGATTCAGTTGATACTTTTTGGTAGATGAGCAGGTTCAGAAAATGCAGGCAGAATTTCTGGCACACAAGTTCTGTTTCAGACCCAAAACAAAAGGAGAAAATGGTAAAGCAAAGTGTAATTAAGACATTAACACCAACTGCTTAGTTGTCCATTAGATATCTATTAGACTCTCCAGGACAAGAGGAAGGTGTACCTAGCGATACAAGATACTTGGTGAGAAGGGAGAAGTGGTGAGAGGTAGTTGTCTTTCAGGGGAAAGAGCTGCATGTAATTTCTAATTTGTGGAACACTGGGGCATTAACTGGCAGGGCTTGTGGTGGAAGAGGACTTGCAGATTATAATGGATAAGAGAACTAGTATCTCCACTGAGTCCATAGTTTTGGGTATTTACTAAGTTACAAATCTGAGTTTCTAGACTTATCTTTCAAAAGTATTTTGTAGGTCATTATCTAATTAAATCAGTGCAGTTGCTTCCAACTTGAATATTGCTTTGAAGTTTCCTGTTTCTGTTTCAGAGCTAAAGAACTACTTATGTGCCTGAGAGCGTACATGTTTTTTTTTCTCAACTGTACTTAGTCTAATTAAAGTTGTTACCCCTACCTGTAAATCTTCTCTTAATTAGCAACTTCATGGATTTGCTGATGGCAAGTGCAAGAGTGGATCACTCAACTGCTATCAAACCAAGTGGGAATTACACTAAGCTAAAATGCCATTTCCTCATTAAAAAATAAGTAAATACAGTAACACCTTTTCCTCTCTAACAAGACTATGGCTGCAAAACACAGCCCTCCAAGAGTGGAATGTTCTTGGTGAGGATCAAAAGAACAGGCACTTCATGCCATAGTGCTTGCTGAACAACAAATTTGAGATCAAAAATCTCTTTCTAAGTTTCTCTAGTATGTCCTAAAGGAAGTAAGGTGGGCCTGACAGCTGCAAAGAGTTAAACCAAAGTTGAATTAATTGAATAATAATAAGTTTATGGCAATAGGCTATAAAATACTAAATGATTTTGGAACAGACAGGGGGAAAGTAAATATTGACTAGCACACTGCTGGGGAGAAGAGGTCTCCACAGTCAGTGCATATTCCCTACAGCAGTTACACAGCAATGCCAATCAAAGAAAACACGTTCCATCTCGTGGGATTGAAAACTTTCCATTGAAATATCTCTCTGCTATCCCATTTAGAGTCAAAGCCAGAAGACTCAAAGGCCAAATGAAGCAGACAGGACACTGAGTGATGCAAGAAATAACTGAATTGTTTGTGGTATGTACAATGATGTTTAAAGATTTTTCTCAGAATGTAAAGTGAGGGAGAGGTCACAGAGTTCACCTGAGAAATTCTGCCATAAAAGAGAGCCTTCTTCACCTGCCTCCAAAGGGAAAAGGTAGATCAAACAAATCTGATCTATTACAGGACATCAGTTCCATAATTTAATTTAAAATTTCCTCTAGAGACCCTCAGCCTTTCAGTGCTAACACACCACTGTCATTTTTTACTACAAAGTAGGGGGACAAAAATACAGGTGCTCCAAATCAGCTAGGAAATCAGTGATAATGACAATAATAACAGTGATTCACATTTTGAAGTGGTTATGCACAATACACAATGTCCAAGGCTTTAGCTACTAATTTTTGGGAGGGGGTAACGCAATAGTTAAAGATTAAACATACACTCAAGGGCGCAGATGCAGTCAGGTAGACAAAGCACACTAAAACAAAACCCGTCCACAAAGTGAGCAAAATAAGTTCATGCAAAGGAAGACATAACAGAGAAAAGCAATAGAGCAGCTCACATCAGTGATGCCCATCTCTTATACAGGGCTATTAAATCCTTTGGAGTCCCCGTGCTCTATTACATGCTCACCAACTTCTTTCTCCCTCTTCCTTGCACTTGACTGTCATATACTCTTCGGTTCAACAAGCCAAATGTTGACTGTAGCAGTTTGGAAAAGTAATTACAAACCTAATCTCAGGAGTCATGGGATGTTGGTGGACAAGAAGCTGGACTGGAGCAGGCAGTGTGCTCTTGCAGCGCAGAAAGCCAATTGTATCCTGGGCTGCATCAAAAGAAGTGTGGCCAGCAGATCAAGAGAGAGGAGTCCTATGTCCAGTTCTGGAGTCCCCAGCATGAGATGGACATGGACCTGTTGGAGTGGGTACAGAGCAGGCCACAAAAATGATCAGGGGACTGGAGCACCTGTGCTATGAGGAGAGGCTGAGGGAGCTAGGGTTGTTCAGCCTGCAGAAGAGAAGGCTCTGGGGGCATTTGATAGCGATCCTCCTGAAAGGAGATAAGAAGGCTGGGGAAGGACTGGTTTTCAAGTCCTGAAGTGATAGGATGAGAGGCAGTGGCTTCACATTAGAGAAGGGCAGAGCTGAGGCCCTATCCTCACCTAGAGATATTCCAGGTGAGGCTGGACAAGGCTCTGGGCAACCTGATCCAGTTGAGGCTGTCACTGCTTGTTAGAAGAGGGCTGGACTAGTTGATCTTGGGAAGTCCCTTCCAAGCTGGGCCATTCTGAGATTATATGAGTCACGGGGGGTCTGAGAACATAGGGAACCCAGTCAAAACTCCCATTGGCACAGTGAAGAATGGCATCCCTTGGCCACAGGGTGCATGCTGTAGGATGGCTTTTGAACTCACCCACCAGTACTGCTTCATCTGCTTCTGCCCAATACACTTGCTAGGTTTTCGCTTATCTGAAACATGATGATCAGAAATCCTGCATGCTAGTTTCTCATATTTTCAGATATTTTTAACCTCTTGCTGCCATATTTGATGGATCTTATCTGAAAAAAGAACACAAACATTGCCCTTGCTGCTATTTCCTCTGCTAGTCATTTTTCGATGACTTTTAGAAACTGGTTTGTTGACACGTGTGCTGTAGGGATCTACAATAGTTCATTCCCAAACAAAGTCTCTGGATCCCAAAATCCTATACTTTCTCTAACATTCAGACTCATACATTACAGGCTGCACATAAAATTTCTTTCACTAATTATGGGGATCCTGCAGGTTAACATTAATTTCACAACAAGCATATTACAGGAAGATTTTTCAAAGGCTGAAGAGATTTGTGTTGTAGACAACAGTGATTCCAGAATAAGGGCTGATAGTGTTGACCCAGGACAGTGTATGGCACTGTAACACAGGAAAATAACAATATGACTGTGGCTCTTACTTGTCATGTATTTCTGATATAAAAGACATTAAATATCTTTGCCAGATTAATCAAGCAAACAAACAGTATAGTGGCCTCCTCTGCTCCGGCAAAGCAAAATTAATAAAAACAGAGACACAAGATATAAAACACTGAGAAAGTGATTGGAGGAAGGCAGTGCAAATGATAAAGATGTGACTTTGTTTAGGCTAATCTCTGGAGCTTCACTGTCAGTTTTCCTTCCTCCCTGGAGAATATTTGTTTAATATTTTATTTTATGGGTCAAATATGGTTTCAGAAGAGCCAAATATAATTCAGCCAAAGGGTTCCTTAGATACAATTTCCCAAACTGAGATATAAACACAGTGTTGTGGAAATGACCTCAGGATGGGATACAGCAGACAGCTGATTTGCTGCAGACACTGACAGGAGCATGAAAAAGGATTCTGACTCTATCTGTGGATGCGCACTGACAAAAAACCATGATAAATTTCAGCTGCTGCTTGGCCACACACCAACATAAGAGGAGCCAGTTCCCAACTTGCACTTCCCAGAAGAAGCCAGAGCCAGATAAACCATGATCTGTGTCCATATGGGTCTACTAAAGATTTCAGAACAGGCAAGTGGATCTCCTTCTGTTTTCTTTGTACACTGGCTTATGTCCTCTATATCTGTAACCAATACATTAACCTCCCCACAGCTTAGATTTCAAATTAGTTTCCTACTTTTCTTGCTTGCACACCTACACCTCAACAATTCACTTTGATCCAATCTGCATCTTAGGTGACTTTTTCTTTGTAAATTGTTTATTTCTAGAGGAATTGGAGTTAAACTCCAGCTGCATAGGAAGTGACTTCACACACCACACCTGTTTTACATAGCCAACTTTTACCACAATTTCTAGAACATATAAAAAAATACCTGACATTTTAAAAATGTAATTGATCACAGGGATCTCTCAGGCACATCTATCCTGCTATTTATTTTCAACAGTATTGCTCCTTACCTTCCGAGCACAGAAACTTCTGTTCCTTGCTTGTGAGTGTCTCTGGTGCATGCTTTGAACAGCTGTCATCTTGTAATTGTCATCTCCATGAAGCTGCAGTGAGATGACAATCATCCCCACAGCTTTCAGTGTGCTTTAAGACCCTTCCCTTCCTTAAAACTTCTGCTTTGCCTCAAAAAAATCAAACCCTTCCTAACAAAAGAGCCCTTCTTTCAGGCTTGCTCTCCCCACTTCAAATTTTGTTCCTCTAATGAGCTTGTAAACACACTGGACAATATTTTCTATTGAAAATACCACTTTGATCCACACCTCTCTACCACAAGGCCCTTTCACTAACTATTGAAAAAGGCTAGTGACAAAACAATAAGGAAGAAGAGACATAGCTCCAGTGCAACAGATTTTGTCATCTCTGGATTTCAGTTTATTGACCCCACGAAACCAAAGAGCAAAATTACATCCTCTTGTATATAATTTGTTACCTACAAGGACAGACTGAAGGAGCTTGGGTTGTTCAGTCTGGAGAAGAGAGGGCTCCAAGGGGACCTGATAGCGAACTTCCAGTCTCTGAAGGGGGCTACAACAAGGCTGTAGAGAGGCTGTTTATGAAGGCCTAGAGTGATAGGGTGAGGAGCAATGGTTTCATATTAGATAAGCACAGATTGAAATAGGCTGTTAGGAAGTTCTTGAGCAGGAGAGGGGTTGAACACTGGAGCAGATTACCCAGGGAAGAGTTGAGGCCCCATCCCTGCAGCTATTCTGGGTTAGGCTGGACAGGGCTGTGGGCAGCCTGATCTAACTGAAGATGTCCCAGCTCCCTGCAGGATAGTTGGACAGGATGCCCTTTGGAGGTCCCTTCCAACTTGGGCCATTCTATAATTTCATATTCTCAAATGATGACACATGGAAAAGCCCATACATTGAGAACAGAGTATCCCTGAACCACACTGTGGTAGACCTCACCCACCCCCAGAACTTGGGATTCTACCTAGAGACTGCAAGAAATTATAGTGATAACTCTTTCTGTCTCAGCCTAATAACTGGGGTATTCACAAAAGAAGTTACACTTTAATTTTAATCCTTCCCATTCAAATTCTTATCTCTTACCTTCCAAAGAACATCCTAAGCAAAAAACTCTCAGATTTTCTAGATCCGCAGGTAACCACACTGTCTCAACTTAAAACTCTTATTAAAGGTTGTCACAGTGAAGATGGAATAGCAGACCAAAGGGAACAAGCAGAAAAAAATCTCCCCAGACTCAGTAGGAATAGGCCATCTCATGGTCTGGCTCCTCCTTTTCCAATTAATTGATGGACAAACCATTAACTATCCCAGAAACAGTAAATGAAATATCAGACTCCTCTGTCTGTTTCTCGCACAGGACAGGGTGTTCCTAAAGGGACTGAAAGCCTGAATTGCTCAGATGTGGTCTAGTGTGAGTGCATGTTGACAAACTCTTCAGAAGCTTCCAGGCCAAACCAAAAAGTGCCTAAATTTACTAGACAATACACTGTGCCCTGGGCTGAGCTGAATGTAGAACATTGAATTGCTCGCATCCAGTGCAAATGCTGAGGGGTGCTTCATGCACAGACTGAACAATCTACTTAAAGGTTTCCACTGCTTCCTATTTCCAAGCTGTTTCTCAGGTTCTAATCATGCTTTTCTTTCTCCATGCGGTGTGTAACTGACTACCTCTAGAGAACAATAGGAGATGGGCACTCTCTACCCCTGGTGGGTTTTTTCCTTTTAATTATCTCACTATAAAAGAGGATTCATTTTGCTGATCACCTTTTCCAAGTGTTTACCCACCAGACTATTGCCTTAAAACCCCCTGAAAAACACACATGGGAAATCTTCAAATAGCAGAAAGCCATTGAAGCATTCACGGAATCATAGAATCATTAGGGAGTGGAAGGGACCTTGAAAGATCATCTAGTCCAATCCCTCTGCCACAGCAGGATCACCTAGACCAAGATGCACAAGAACACATTCAGGCAGGTCTTGAACATATCCAGAGAAGGAGACTCCACAACCCCACGCGGGAAGTCCTTTCCAGGGCTCTGTCACCCTCACTGTGAAGAAGTTCCTTCTGATATTTATATGGAACCTCCTATGTTCCAGCTTGCACCCATTGCCCCTGGTCCTATCACTAGATGACCTTGAGAAGAGCCTGGCTCCATCCTCCTGACTCCCATTTCTCACATATTTATAGATGGTAATGAGGTCGCCCCTCAGCCTCCTCTTCTCCAAGCTGAAGAGACCCAGCTCCCACAGCCTTTCCTCATAAGAGAGGTGCTCTACTTCCTTCATCATCTTTGTTGCTCTATGCTGGACACCCTCCAGCAGCTCTGTGCCTTTCGTGAACTGAGGGGCCCAGAACTGGACACAAGACTCCAGATGCGGTCTCACTAGTACAGAGTAGATGGGGAGAAGAGCCTCTTTCTATCTGCTAACCCATTCCCCCTTCTGATGCACCCCAGGATGCTGTTGGCCCTCTTGGCCACAAGAGCACATTGCTGGCTCATAGTCATCCTGCTGTCCACTAGGACCCCCGGGTCCCTTTCTCCTACACTGCTCTCTAACAGATCAGTCTCCAACCTATACTGGTACCTGGGGTTGCTCTTCTTTACCACTAGCAATACAATGCTTAAGCACGTCTTTCTCCCTTCCCTTTCTTTTTATTTTTCACTATAAATGGCAGCAATGCTAATTTTCACATGTAGCCCAAGATACCAGCTGTGCCTGACTAATAACACTGAAGCTAAAACAAGAATATTCAGAAAAAGACGCTGTTGGCTCCCCTATATGCCTATATTTTAATATTAATGCTATTATATTATCATTGATATTATTCTTGCCTGTTATTACCATACTGATACTATTGTAATTTTGGTATTCTTATAATATTGATATCGTTATGATATTGGTGTTTTATTTATTATTAATATTGCCTATAGTTTAATTTTAATATTCCTAATGGAGTTAGTGAGATCCAGTATGTAAATTCAAGGTGTCTGGAAACAGTTTGAATATGCACACACACCCACAGGGTGTGAAATTACAGAGGGCTCTGCACACACTTGCATTAATTCAGCCTGCAAAGTTGTGCTTACACAGCTATAAAATAAAAGCAGCCCCATTAAAGCCTTCTGGGCAATCCACAAATACATTTCATTAGATATTTAAGTGTTTACTAGAATGGGGAATACTTTTCTATTGGAAATAAAAATGACCCCAGCTGGTATTATGTCAACTTCAATAAACTAAATACATAGAGCATTGTTAATCCTCATTGTAGTGATGATAATAGTCAGTGTAAGATGTGATGCTGCACAATAGCTACAACAACCAGTCGCTTATGTTATTGGAAAGATGCTTCAGACATATCCAGGATAATATTTTTGTATATATGATTGTGGACAGTGAAAGAAGCACATGCATTTAACTGTGGGCTGATACCTTAAACCAGCACAGAACTTCAAACAGGACTTAGCCAATTAGCAACACCAGCTTTATCACTTTAATAAATGGCAGGACACATTCAGAATCAAAGCTTCCCTCTATCTGGACACTTCAAAGGAAGTCATTCCCTTCTGACCGTTCTTACCAAACACAGGGTCTGTTTAATGTTACGTGATTGTCTCAGGCAGATTTCTTACAGAGGTGTAACCATCAGAAAATCCACAAAGAGACTAATTGCCTGCATTCTGGTCTAAAATTTCAGCCCTTGGAATAATTCCTTAAGGCCACAAAGGTAGATTATTATGAAAACAACTTCTGCAGATCCCTGTGATCCCTGTTAGTTGATGGGGGG
>VZRI01007021.1:0-10520 GCA_013397515.1 Upupa epops | reverse complement strand
GTTCTTATCATTTCTCCTGTTAAACTTCAGCATGAAATATCTCAAGTGACTTAGGAATGGAAGTCTGATTAGCAAAGGTGACATTTACACTGGGACAATGAGCTTTATTTAAAGTTAAGGAATTTAAAAGACTAAATCTATTTTGAAAACAGCAACTATTTGGTCTGTCAAAGCAATGAATGACAACAAAGTGACAATTTGCAAAGATTCTGATGTGCTCACATCCCTTGCTTCATCAAAGGAACTACCAATGCAATATTAATTTATTGCCTTTAACCCCAATATTTTGTATATTTGTATTTTGTTTATTGCCTTCATACCCTGTATAGGGTCTGCAGAATAATTCTTACAACGACCAGCTGAGAGAACTTGGGTTGTTTAGTCCAGAGAAAAGGAGGCTGAGGGGTGACCTTATTGCTGTCTACAATTACCTGAAAGGAGGTTGACATCACAGAATCACAGAATGTTAGGGATTGGAAGGGACCTCAAAAGATCATCCAGTCCAATCCCCCTGACAGATCAGGATCACCTAGATACAGTCACACAGTAACATGTCCAAGTGGGTTTTAAACATCTCCAGAGAAGGAGACTCCACAACCCCCATGGGCAGCCCCTTCCAGCCCTCTGTCACCCTCACTGTGAAGATGCTTCTCATCTGTATGAGGAACCTCCTATGTTCCAGCTTGTACCCATTGCCCCTTGTCCTGTCATTGGATGACACTGAGCAGAGCCTGGCTCCATCCTCATGACACTCACCCTTTCCATATTTGTAAACATTAATTTGATCACCCCTCAGCCTCCTTTTCTCTAGGTGAGGAGACTCAGGTCCCTCAGCCTTCCTTCATCAAGGAGATGCCCCACTCCTTTCATCATCCTTGTGGCTCTGCATTGGTCTCTCTCAAGCAGTTCTGTGTCCTTCTGGAACTGAGGACCCCAGAACTGGACATAATATTCCAGATACGGCCTCACCAGAGCAGAGTAGAGGGGGAAGAGAACCTCTCTGGACCTACTAACCGCAGCCCTTCTCATCCACCCCAGGATGTCATTGGCCTTCTTGGTCATGAGGGCCCATTGCTGGCTCATAAGTCTATCTGCTCAATTGAGTAACAGGTGATAGAAGAAGAGGAAATGTCCTTGAATTGCACCAAAGGAAGTTTAGTTTAGACATTTACTGAAAGGATTATCAGGCACTGGAAGAAGCCCAGGAATGTAGTGGAGTCCCTAGCCCTAGAGACATTTAAGAGTTGTATAGACATGGCACAGGAGATGGTTTAGTGGAGGGCTTGAAACTGTTAAGCTAAAGATTGAAATCAAAGATTTTAGAGGTCTTTTCCAAACAGGGTGATTCTGTGATTCAATTCCCATCGCCTTTTTCTGTTGCCCATCTGACAGCCTCTCCCTTAAACAGAGCCCTCTGTAGCCACCTTTACGAGCAGGAAGTGAGGAGTCTCCATGTATGAAGAGCAGGCAATGCCTATAGCTGAAGAATCAAGAACTCAGTTATTCAGGTCTATCCCTCCTCCCCTAATAGATTATTGCCACACCCTGCCATTAATGGTTAAATTAGCAGTTTATATGTTAAAGTGTAATGTATATTTATCTTTCATTGGGTTAATTCCTCTTACAGGGCAAACCACTGGCAATGGAGACCTTTCTTTTATTTATACTGTAGGGACTATTTTATTTTTAAAATTGATGAAGTGTTCAGGATGCTATTTCAGCCAAGCTGAGATTTCAGCTCTTAAGCTTTCCCATTATTTATCAAGGGACTTGTTAGAAATACAGACAAGAGATGTCGAAGTTTTTTTGGTTTAGATATTTAGCTTGTCCTATCAAAGAAACCCTTTGTTTAAGGATGTCTTTGGTACTGCTTTTGCCTCTTTCTGTTCCTGACATTACCAAGGGACATCAGTATGTGAGGTCATAAACTCACATGTGAAGCGGAAACAAACCAGGCACAGACACAAAATCAATAATTTTTTGAAAAATGAAACTGAGAGGTGGCTATCAAAGGAGCTCTGCTTTTGGAGGTAGCGGGAAATACCTCCCTCCCTCCTTCCCCCAAAATAAAATGGTTATGAAAAAAATATTTAAAACTATAAGACAGTCTTTCTTTTAAATACAAGCCAAGCTAGATAGCTAATTTTTCAAGTGAGTCAAGGTGACTAATCAAATGGCAGCCATCTAGGGTTCAGTTAACCCAGCTCAACCTGTGCCCTGGATTAGTGGGACCATAACATTAGCTCATCCAGTCAGGATAACACAACCTAGCTGATTCTGTGTCTTAGACTGCTTCTTTATTCCTGGAGTCCTTTAGCATGTTTCTTTTATTGCTGATGCACTATTTCACAAAAAGTCTCATATAAAAATTTAACTTCATCCATAATACATGTCTGATACCGTAGTAACTAATTTTTCTGATGAAGGTTAAGTACTGGTTTTGCTCGTTTTGATATAGTACAAATCCCTAGTCTTGATCAAGTGATTCACTGCAAGTCTGTGCTATACACATGAGCTCAAACAGGAACTCCAACAGCATTTTCCACCCTCTCCACATGCCCTTACACATTTCTGATGCAAACATAAGCTCTTAACTAGACTTGCACTGTGCTTTGCAAGCAGAACCACTTCACAGCAGACAGATGATATCTGTGCTGACTATGGGTCATTGAGCCCTCTGCGTGTTTTGAGATACCTAAAGCGACACATTTATTTACGAAGTTTCTCAGGCACAATATATAAGCTGTGTCTTACCCAATGAAATGCTTGCAAGCTCACTCTCCACAGCAATTTGTTCTCCAAAATCATGACTTCACACACTAATTAATCTTCTTTTGTCTTCTAACCGACAGCTAATTATTTTTCTTCACAGTGTTATGAAAGAGGTTTAGCACTTTGTTGCTTCAACTCTTCTGTTTATAGAAACTGCCTGTAAATAGTAAAACCCTGTATTTTTATAGGCTGCTAGAAAGTCTCTGTACTGACTTAACATAACGGTTTTAAAATAAGATTTTAAAACATACAAATCAAACATAACCCATGCAAACAGAAAATACACAGAGATCCTTAAATTCATATCATCAGGGCCTGTTTTCCAGACCTCTCCCCAGTATCTTTGTCCTTCTCTGGCCCCACTCCAGCTGCTCAATGTCCTTCTTATACTTTGTTGCCCAAAACTGGACCCAGTAGTCCAGGTGCAGTCTCATGAGTGCTGAGTACAGGGACACCATCACCTCCCTACTCCTGCTGGTTACACAGCTCCTGATGCAGGCCAGGATGCCATTGGCCTTCTTAGCCACCTGGACACACTGCTGGATCATGTTCAACCACTACCAGTCAACAGTCCCAGGTCTTTTTCCACCAGATAGATCTCCAGCCACTCTTCCCCAAGCCCATTAGGTGGGCTTCAAAGCCTTCTCTGGGCAATCCTGTTCCAGTGTTCAACCTTGCTCCTGCTAAAAACCTTCTTCTTAGCAGCCCATTTCAATCTGCCCTTCTCTAATTTGAAACATTGCCCCTCATCCCATCAATAGCACTACAAGGAAACTTCATGTCCATATCTGTTTCTGCTTTAACTTCCCTTTCATCACCAAGAATAAATTAGCATTTCAATAAGTCCCACCCTTACCCTGTTGTGGTTTTGGGCCTTTTTGAGATGCAAAAGATTTATAGAATCAAAGATATCACTTGTAGCTCAACAGATCTCACTCATGTTGCAGTGAAGAGTCATGTCTTTATAGATAACTCTGACATTGCTTGCTGAATCCTAAAAATTCATCATCAGGACCACATATTTCTGTTTGATATTTGCCTTGAGGGTGAATTCCATACAGAAATATGCAACTCTAACAATTCTGAACTTAACCACCGCTAACAGAGTTATGTGATTTGAAAACAATTGCTTGTGCATTTTACTACAAGATTAGACAATATGTCACTCGATATCCAGTGACATCTCATGATAACAGATTGGCTCAAATATTATAGTACTTCCATAAAACCATTTGGAAGATTCATTAAGTATGTTATTAAGGTTTGCAAAACATACTCGGGAAAGCTATGACATGCTGAATTCTATTTGAAAATGCACTCCCTTGCACCTTACTGAACTACTTTACGACTCTTTCCACTGAAATCTTAATCTTTCCTGAAGATTCATCCCACCTACTTTACAGTCCCCTAATTATAACTGAACAAAGTGAACTTGTGAGATGGCACTATCACTTCCCATTCTAATTCAAGGAAAACATACCACTTGTTCTGAGTGTGAAGAAAAGCATTGCTCTGCTCGAAAAGGGACAATCACACCACACAAAGAAAATGTGTGAAACCCAGACTCCATCGTGGCTCAGACGGAGCAAGACTTAGGCATGCTACAGTGACCTCAATGAGCACCAGCATCATTTCAGCCATGGCAAAACCGGAGCTGGAAATCACTGTGGTTTAAATGCAATGGACATTTCTGCAGGAAACAGGTTGTTTTTATTAACTCGAACAGAAGGTTGCCCCCTGTGTACAGAGTCCAGTTAGTGCTTGTGCACCCAGTTCTACAACAGTTTATGCCAGCAGCAATGCTTAGCCTTGTGAGTGTTCAAAACAAGCATGGTCTGGCAAGCTCTGAGGGATTTAAGGTTATTTCATTTCTTAAAACAAATTTTCTCAAAATAAAGTCTCAAAGCCCCTAATTTGCTGGACATCAAATAAATAACGGTTTATTTGACTTTCATTATTTTATCACATCTTGCAATCTGTATATTTATATTCCAGCCATTTCTTACAGTCTTTCAGGATTTCTAATTAGAACTCAGAAATTGCATGACAATGATAAGCAAGACTAGCCTTGCCTATAGCTACCTGTAGAAGAATCATAAAAAATCTCTAAGTAGCTAGTCATCACAACTGCATTGTCCCATTTAAAGGTTTGCACTCGAACACAGGTATTGTTACTGCTCATAGGAGTAAACCCATAAAACAAGGGGTGCCATATATGAATGAATGCAATGCTACTGCATGTTCAAGGCATCACTGAATCTTCACCTGTTCAGTACCTGACTATGTCTCTGGCATAGCAGTTTGAAAGTAAGCAGCCCACAGATTGAACCAGCTGAGCAGCCTCAAGAACATTCAGCACATGTAAAGATTTGGACTTACACTTCTGAGGAATCATAGAACCATCAAGGTTGGAAAAGACCTTCAAGATCTTTAAGTTCAGCCATCCATGCTACAACTCCCAACCACTAACCTATCTCCTGAAATATCCTTTCTGCCCATTTTTTTTAACCTCTCCAGGGACAGTGCCTCCACTGCCTGCCTGGGTAGCCTATTCCAAGACATCCTTGCTCTTGCTGGGAAGAAACTTTTCCTAAGATCCAATCAGAACCTCCTCTGACACAACTAAACCCCATTTCCTCTTGTTCTGTCACCAGTCCCTAGGGAGAAGAGGTCAAGATCCCCCTTACTACACTTTCTCTTCAGGTAGTTGTAGAAAGCAGTGAGGTCTTCCCTCAGCCCCCTCTTCTCCATGCTGAACAGCCCCAGCAACCTCAATCTCTTCTCATCAGGTCTGGCCTTCATACCCCAAACCAGCCCAGTTGCTGCCCTTCTCCGCCCTCTCTCTAGCACTTCAATGTCCTTCCAAGCTATAAGAGGTTTGAGTGCCTCTATACAATGACCTTATGACTGTACAAAATGTCAGTCACTAGGTTCATGATGAGTGTGAATGCATGCACACTTCCATGCAGCATGCCCAGGGACATACAAGAATACAAGAAAATTAGTAGGAAAATAAATTTGTATTCAGGAGCTTGTATGTGGGGATAGATAAAGAGCTACTGTTTTTCTGAGTATTCTGAGGGAAGGAACAAACTGAAAGTCTGGCTGATGGACTGGAAGTTCTGTTTGTTCATTTTCAAACAGCAGATAAAGTGTGGACCAACATATCAGGTCTCTGTTACCTCTCTTAACAACGTAAGTATTGGCTCAATGAGAGGACAGTGTCTATGGATGAAAAATGGGTGACTGTCAAACACAGTTTTGGTAGGATCAGGGACATTATGGCTCAATCACTCTACACACAACCTTGCAATTGCACGTGTAGGCAGCCACAAAAAATCCAGCACAACCTTAGATTGGCATAGACTCATCATGAAGCAGCACAACAACTTCTTGTGCCTATTCTGATAGCCAGCTAACTTTTAATCTATTATCCTCATTGAAGCCTTTGGGTTAATACAAGAAGCCTGTTCCTTGTGTTATCGAACTCCCATGCAAATTAGCTCTCAGAATATGCCTCATGAAGAAAGTTTTATCAACCTAACTATGCAAAACTCAGGGGTCAGAAAGATGCTCTGTGTCCCCCTCCTCAAA
This sequence comes from Upupa epops, assembly GCA_013397515.1. Lineage (NCBI taxonomy): Eukaryota > Metazoa > Chordata > Aves > Bucerotiformes > Upupidae > Upupa > Upupa epops. The sequence goes on along the minus strand of VZRI01007021.1, from coordinate 4,154 downwards.
GGCAACAGGACTTGCCAAGAACTGAACATATTTAAAAGGCAGCATCAGTTTTTTTCCCTTCATTGTTATTTGTGATAAGACTGTTACGGAACAGAGACGTGGGTGTATAAATAAAACTCCTCTGGTAATGGATTAGGAATTTAATACTTCAACCTTTCATCTTTTTAGCTACCATTATTCACATAGGGATCTCTCAGCATGGGACTTACAGCAGCTCAGGTCCAGGAGGAGTTTGCCCCTTACAGATGCAGCATTTCCCACAGAGAAAGGACTTACTGATTTGGGCTCTATCTTTTAATAATGGAAAGCACCAGTGGTTCTACCTTCCAATCCTATTGATGCTAATGGGTAAAATTCTAAAGTTACAATTTAGTTGTGCTTCTGCTCCCACTGAGATGAAGGACAAAGCCTTTGTACTGATTTCAGTGCCACAGGATTGGGAGGTCAGTTTTGCTTCAGGCCTGGTTCACACAGGGTTTGCACTGAAGGCACTGGGACCTGGCTAGAAGAAGGATTAAGGATCCAGCCTATTCAGTATCTGACAGAATGAGACCTGGGCACATTATTTTAAGTGGAAAATTATGAGAGAAAATTAAATATCTTTCTGGTTGACTGATTTGCTTCAGATAGGAAGATGAGACCTACTGTTTTACAATAATATTAAGGAAGTACATTACAATCCAGTAAAATAAGAAGACACATGTTAGAACTCAGTTCATCTGCATATCCATCTAAATCAAAGTTCTTTGCAGCTCTTATAACTATCAGCTGTAGCAGACAAATAACTTTCAAGCTATAGCCATGGCATTATGAGCTCAAAGGCAGGAATCTATTTAATCCAATGAATGCAGCAGAGAAAGATTTGTATACCAATTCAGTTATACACTGAAATGCATTGTGAGGCTACCTGAATAATGAATATTAAGAAAACACCTGCTGCCAACAGGTCTAAGAAATCCCAACTTTAACACAAGGAGGTTTAAAATGCATTTCTGAGCTTTTTCATTTTTCCCAACGTGACAACTCTGAGAAGGCTCTCAGAGCAAAATGGGTGCTGTTCCCTTTAAAGTTCACACTACTTCGTTTCCTCTGGCATTTGGAAGATTTTCACTCTGCTCCCCTCTTTGTGTTATTTGTTAGATTCTCCTTTTCCTTTTTGTCTTTTATGTTGGAAAAGAGATTAAATGATCTGTCTTGTCACAATAAAAGAACAGCTCATACAGGTTTTCTTTAATCTGTTCTCTATTGCTTTACTGCAGCCCTGGCTACTTCTTTGTATTATGGTTTCCAGCTTTGGAATTAATAAATTAACAGAACAAAAATGAAATTAGTCTTGGCAGGCTTGCAATAGCCAGTGCTTCTTCACATCAAACTGAGAGGGAACATTTCAGCATCCTAGGGGAGACCAAATGAGATTAATACCTTGAAAGAGATTAAAATGTGTTAGGACGACAGAAAAAAATAGAGAGAAACTTTAGAAAAAATATCTGTAAAGTTGCAATTTTTAGGTTTATTCAACATCTCTTTGACAAATAAGGAATCACTTGACCTATCCAAAGACCTGTTCTGAAACTTGGTGTGCTGAGAAGTACCAAAATATTCCATTCTTGCTGACAAGATGATACTGCTTTCATTTTTAACTCCACACAGGATAAAGCAAGTATCAATTTTATTGGTCATACACTAAGAGTGAAATTATCACTGAATAAAAAGCATTGACATCAACTGACTGCTCCCAGTTTGTATGATATATTTCTTTAAGCACAGCTGATTTAAGGCAGTTTCCTAGAAATATATGGAGACTGTCCTGAGCAAGATCAATCCATACTCTTCCACATGGTGTTAGCAGAGAAATGAGACAATCACAGCAGGGTCAAGAAGCCCACAAGTAGTATCCCAGCCTTGAAAGTGATGGAAATACTTTAGTAAAGACAAGAGAGGATGAAGTAGAGTTTGACACAACACGGAAAGTTGTCCAGTTCACAGACTTCAAACCTGGAAAGAGGGACTTGTCTGGAAAGACACAGCAGTTCTGGGGAGAACAGATCACGTTCCCTGTGCATTCTGAGCTGATCATTTCATATCATCTCTATTAAAAACTTTAAAACACAAGTTTAGAAGCCTTCCAGCCTTTTGGAGGAGTGCATTATAAAGGAAGACACTGAGGTACAGCAACCTCAAATTCCTAGACTGATTCAGCATTACCTCACATCCACATGTGATTAGAACAGAATTGTGGATCCCCCCAAGCCTTGACTTTTCTTGCGCGATAATAGGGGAGCATATAGGAACTTATCATACTATAAACAAGCTCTGGGTGAGCAAATTATAATGAGGAAAGAGCAGTGAATAATTTCTGACAAATACTTAAAAGAAAATATTTCCTTTCTTTTGCATTGTCTTGATAATTAGCTACTTTCTCAAAAAAATCTGATACATTTTTGCTTAATTTTGACTTATTTCCTACTTTTTTTTACAGCCTACTAAATATTTCAATAGCATTGCTTCCTATTGGCTGCTCATACCACATGGTATGATTTGTTATTTTTATTACTTATTATGATATGTTATTAGGTATTAATTATAATTGCTGTTAGTTCATATAACTGGTATTTCTGGGTGTTGAAACAGCAGTCCCCCATTAAATCCACACAGGGCTGCTGAACAGGATGTCTGTCCTCAACTGCCCAAGCTACAGTCCAGCCCTTAAGCTTAAAAGTGTTGATCCTGCTCCAGACTATTTGGCTTATGAGTGACACATGAGGCACAGGATTTCTTCTGTAATGTTTCCTACAGACATAGTTACCACCAAGAAATGCTGGGCATTGAAAGTTAGGTGACCTAGGCTAGTTATCCCAGCAAGATTGGACAGAGGAGTCCTATCATGGCTCTGTTGGTAAATCGTTAACCATAGTTTACCTGTTCATGCAACAGTGCTGACATTCCCAAATAATAATAATAAATAATAATCTCAAATAATCATGAAAGGCACATGGTTATGGGAAAGAACAAGAACTTCATGTAAAAGGATCTGTTTAGTTCACCATGAGCTGTAAATTGTCATGTTATTGAACTAAATTGGAGGCACAACATAAACCTAAACATTAAATATATTATCAAGCCAGTAGGTCTTTACATTTAGACTGAAAACCAAAAGTCTCATTAAATAACAAGTGCCAGATAACACTACTAACTGAATATTGTGTTCCTGCTCTGTTCCCTGGAAAACAGCACAAATACTTCAAGAACAAAATCCAAAGTGGTTTAAGAAATACTGCAGCCTTTCTGTACCATACATTGAGGGATTTGGGACCCAATGGCAGTGTCATAGAGATATCTGTAAAGTTGCAATAGGTCATAGGATCATAGGATAGGTATTCAATGGAAATGGCTGAGGAATGGAAATACAATACCCACAGCCAAAACTTGCACCCTCAGCAAGTTTGAAGACGATACCAGACTGGGTGAGTGTGTCAACTATGAGCCAGCAGTGTGCCCAGGTGGTCAATGGCATCCTGGCTTTCATCAGAAAGAGTGTGGCCAGCAGGACTAGAGAGGTGATCCTGCCAATATACTCAGAACAAGTGAGGCCTTATCTTGAATCTTGTGTTTAGTTTTGGGTACCTCAATACAAAAGTACATTGAGGTGCTGGAGCAGGTCCAAAGAAGGGCAAAGAAGGTGAAGAAGGGTCTGGAGGATGGGTTTGATAAGGAGAGAGCTAGGGATATTTAGCCCGGAGAAAAGCAATCTGAGGGGAGACTGTATTGCTCTTTACAGCTACTTGAAAGAGGAGTGTAGACAGGTGGGGGTCAGTCTCTTCTCTCAAGTTACTAGTGACAAGATAAGAGGAAACAGCCTCAAGTGGTGCCAGGGGAGGGTTATATTTGACATCAGAAAAAATCTCTTCCCTGACAGAGTGGTCAGGGGTTAGAACAGTCTGCCCGGGGATGGTGTGGAGTCACCATCCCTGGAAGGATTAAAAAAAAAGTTGATGTAGCCCTGGGGGACAAGCTCTTATATAGTAACTGAAATGAAGGAATTGGTTTGTGACCTTCCCATCATGAATTAGTGCAGTTTTGAAAGCCTTCTCTGATTACGCTCACAAGGAGGCCTGAGCAATTCCCATAAAAAACATGTATCACAGTATCACAGT